>LZPO01087266.1:88968-105056 GCA_001675575.1 Neotoma lepida | reverse complement strand
GTTACTATCTATAAATGTTTTATCTTGTTTGTAACAAACCATTGTCTTTTTTCAAGGATGAACAGTTTGTGAAGGAGCATCATTCTAAGACTTGAGTGATGTAATCCTTATGTTTGGACAGTTCACCAGATTCTCAAGAAGGCTTTCAAACGACTATAAAGTTTGATGTTTGTCCTGCTGAGCTTACTGGGAAAGATAGCATAAAAACTGTCTGTGTACCAGCACATAGATATATCTATCATTTGCTAAACTTGGTTAAACAGAAATGAAACAAAATCACAAATCTGTTAACGAGCTGGAATTACTTCACATTAAGTCAAAATGTCAGATTGAGCATTTTAAAATATCATAAGTGAAAAAATTGCCTAGTGTGTAGAAGTTGTAATCTCTAGGTGTCTGTCTTCAAAAGTTGAGGTTTTCTACATAATTAGGAAATCAGTGGTCTTCTTAGTCCTTTACAAGCCAAGGCAGTCTCAGGCACACTTACTAGCTGGATGGATTTGAATTCCCAGAGGCCTAGGACATTGTGCCTGNAGCATGGCTGCACTGGTTTGAAGCTGGTTACTTAATAATAGTGAGAAATACATGGTGTTGCTAAATCTGACTTGAAGATTTCAGTTTATACAGAAAGAAATCAAGCATCTTTAATGCAAGCTGTTTTTTTAATATAAGAATTAGAAAAAAAACTTTGTTTTTGAGCTACTTGGAGAATCTTTATTAAGAAAATGACATAATTTTTTTAAAATCTCTTATATCCAAGATTGTATGTGGCCACATTACCAGTGATGTTTTTCTCTTGATATTGGCCAAAAGGGAATGAACATGTTGTCATAGGAATCTGTACATATGCTACTGATTTGCCTAGAAAAATAGCAAGTTTGGTATTGCTCACTTTGCATATATAGGGCCATGTGGCACTTTTATCTATAGGACAGATTAACTCTAATAAAAATGAAATGGGGAGGGGTTTATTTTTGATATATTACTCTTCTGAGTTTTCAAGCTTTGATAGTGTTTAACTGAAAAGTGGTTTAGAAAGGGCTAGATCCATTATGTTCATATTAAAAAAATTGATATGAGACACAATTTAAGTTCTTTCTTTATCAAAAGCAAGTACCATAGTAGCAACCATCATATTGTCATAGGTGCTGTGCTTGTTTAGATGTTATAGAATGGGTGGGGAAGTGGCATTTTGTAATATATGTGTACATATATACATACATACAGTATATCATCTAAACGCTCTGAGAGAGCTGTTATGTCAGGAATGCTGAGTATTATAGCGTATTGAGGTCAGATGAAATTCCACACTTCTGTGCATTCGCCCGCATCTCTTCTGGTGGTTTCAGTGACTGTATTACTCCAGCACTCATAACTGGTTTTTATCCTCTATTTTTCTTCCAGTTTTTCATTAGTTTTCTTTGGCTTGATGCTTCTGGGTATGTTACCAGTCACTAACCCCCAAAGCTTTGTTGTTTTTGTTTCTTCCTGCTTTGTTTCTGGCAGCTATGAAATTGGCAAGAACATATTGGGCAAAGACTTCTGGTGTTTCATTTGAACAGGGATTTTTGTCAGGAAATGTGTTTTGAAGGCAGGTCAACAAGCAATGCTAGTGTCTAAAGCACAAAGCCAGTCAGACAGGCTGTCCCATCACAAGTCATCTGGCTGAAGTTTGTCTGTCTCTCAGGACTCCTCCCTGCTGTTTGCCACCATTTAGGGTGACATGGAATCATACAAAGATTGGGGCCTAGAAACAAATGGAGTTCTCTAACTTGGGTGCTTTTAATTCCTTGGAGTGACTTCAATCTTAAGTCCTCTTTCCTGTTAAGGGGCTTTCATTCTCTGCCGACTCCAGTCAGCTAATAGCACGAGTTTGTTTCTCTACCAATAGCTGCTTCGTTTCGGTTCCTTCGGAGGCTTTGTTTTGCCTTTGTAACACTGAAAACTATTGGATATCATTCCCTGGGGCCCAATACAAAGGTTGTATATTTACTTGGGGTTGTATTTACATTAATTCTTTGTAAATGTTCAGTGTAACTTGCACTTTTTTTTAATGACCCAGTTTGGGTATCAGCAACTTGGGAAATTCCCTCATCGGTTAGTTCTCCACTGACATTTTTGTCTTCCTCCTCTCTTCACATCATGACTCCTTAATGGAATCTTTTCATTGATTACAGTGTCANAGNTGCTCTAAAGCATGGCATAAAANCTAAATNTCTGGGAATTAGAGTTGACNAGTCCAGTTAATTAAAAATGCACTGAGACTTTTTGATCATGAGTAGATATTGAAGGAAAAACAAATANCTGTAACTTTAAATTTCATCCTCACCCCAATATTAATTCTATGTAGAGTATGCCAAAAATTTTTCCAGAATAGTACAGACTTTGTCAAAGCAGTTAATTTATTATCATCACCGGAAACCATGTAATAATCATTGTTACTAAATCATTTTCATTTTGAATTTGGCTTTGTTAACTTAAAAGAAATGCTGCCTAATGACTGGTTTCAGATGAGGGGGGAAGTAAAGTTTGCTTTGTTAGGCCTGTACAGGTGAATTACTATAGAATAAACTTGTTCACAGAGTTGTACAAAGCACAACTAGAGTTTCTGGTGGGTGGCTTATGTGTCTTGATTACTTTCAATGTTAATAATGTTGACTTAAGTTAACAGTCACTGTTATGTACTAGGAACTGGTTTCCTTGACTTTCTAGAATCAATGGCCAAGAGAGGCATATAATCCTTGAGGGGTTGAACATACCATGAAGTTGAGTCAGTATGGAAGAATTTCAAACAAATCTAACAGGGTGCTGAAGTTCCGGCTGACTCATCTACTCATGGTATGCTTACTGATGAGTGAATGTAGTTTTAAGCCTTTGTATGTGTCCTCAGGGACAGACAAACTTTAACAAGGACCAGAAACATTTGAATGGAGGAGTTATATTTCAGGTGTTTTAGCTTGAAATTTATTTTTTAAAAAAAGAAAAACTAAAAAAATAAATAAGAGAGCAAAGTTTGGGAAGCAAGTTGGCAGTATAAGAACAGGCAGAGCAAATGCTGGCCAGTCCTCATTCTGGTACTTGTGGGGCAGGTCCCAGGTGGATAAGTAAATTATTACTAGCAAGTAAGAGGAAGATGAATAATCTATAGGAAGTATGTGAAAAGGGTCAGACAGTAGGAAATTTCTACTTCCCAGGCATGGTTCACTGCTTGCCCATAGAAGTACAGCATTTCTAAGCTTCTGTCTGAGGAACATCTCAGAGATGAGAATAAATCTGGGATGTTGGAAAAAAACAGTAGGGAAGAAAGGTCTCTGCAGATCATGATCTATGTTGGCCACATGAAATGGTTTATTATATTTGGGAGGTTTTATTTTCTTATGTTTTTTAAAATTGAATTGGTAAATGCTTTATAGACGTATTTTTACCCAGGTGCCACTTCAATGTGTATGTAATAAAATTATTTATATTAAAAGTGGGAAATTTGTCAACATTTTCTGTGCGTGTAGATTTATTAGGATGANGAAGTGTGTTAGCAGTTTTCTGTGTAAAGCTGTCTTCAGCTGATCTGTGCACATCGGTTATAATGCCCCCAGCAGAAGGGATCATTTCCAACCTAACATGTCACTTGAAACTTTTGAAAAGGTAAATAAATAACCAGGGAAGTCCTAGGACGGTGTCTGGCTTTGGTTTTTCCTTGAGTACTGGAGTAGAGAATCCCTCCCCTAGAACTGTCAGCACAAAACAGGGTATCAGCTTCAAACTCCAGTGTTTCTATTGGAGTGGAGTACTAATAACTATGAGGAGGGAAATACATTTCTAATAAAGTTCCCTACAATCTAGAAACATCCCTGTTTAAATTTTTTTACCTAAATCTTTTTGTGCTTTATGTGTAAAGAATAAAGGTACCGAGATACCATGCATTTTATTAACACTATGTACATACTGGCTGCTTTGTGTTCAGAATGGTAGCAGTTGCTTTGTATATTAAAGTGATCCTTGTGAATTTGTGAAATATTGTCATAAAGTGCTTTTCTTACTGTAATCTTTGTGGTATCAACTGTCATAATGCCCTTTTTACACAGACATTTATGTGCAGACACATAAACATGCTTTTAAAATGCTGTAATGTCTCTTTTTTGGGCGGGGCTCTTTTTTTTTTTCCAGCTAGTACATGTTTACCCATTTTCTTGGACTTGAGTATATTAATTTGGTCAAATGAGCAAAGATTGTATTGAATATATCACAAGCTTGTAATGCTCTGCAACAGAAAATAGTAATTCATACAACACATCCAGAGTCAATTTTGCTGAACTCCTTATTTTTAGCTTTTTTTTTAGTAATGCTGAGCAGTGACCTAAAGATTTGTAAGCGCTGCTGTCCTGTTGAGTAACTAATGGAGGCACATATGGCAGCTTACAGTTAAGGAAATGTGTGTATTAAAGAACAATGACACAACTTTTCAGATCACCTTTATTCTGAATTAGTAATTGTGCAAATTGTAACAGAAGGTAGGTACAGTAGCATGCTCTTGTAATCCCAGACTCAGGAACACAGGAGACAGAACCAAAGGGCTAAATTGGGCTATCTCCAGTGAGGTCCTATGGGGAAGGCNGAAAGGGTATGAACAAGTGGTTCTGGGGTGGGTGTGGTTACCTTTGCCAAAGAACCAAGAATAAAAGATGCCTGTAATATTCTGAGGTAAGTTCTGAAACTTGTAAAAAAGTTAACAGTTTAGCCCTATGCCGTGTAGTTTTTCTTCCTCATCATCAAATGCAGTCTTGAAGCTTGAGTCTCTTGGATTTATGTTTCTCCCGTCTACAGAACAACCACGCTTACTGAATGAGAGTTCAAGAGTGAAAGGATGGAACCTGGCATGGTGGTGCACACCTTTAATCCCAGCACTTGGGAGGCAGAGGCAGGCCTGATCTACATAGTGAGTTCCAGGGCAGTCAGAACTACCTAGTGAGACCCATTCTTAAAACACCAAAGGAAAAAAAAAATTGAAAGGATGCTGTCAATTTTATGAGGACAAGAAGTGTAAACCAGAGTTGTGCCAAGCACTTCAGTCCTGTGATCACACTACTTGTAAGCTATGGACCTCTGGAATAATTAGAATGCCTGTCTTCATGTTGGATGTTCCCTGACACTCATTTGAGGGCACACTTGTAGAAACTGTAGTGACAGTCCTTTTTCTCAAATTCTAAAACATTCCCCCAAGAAGATAATTGTAATAACTATAGTTGGTAGCCCTTTCCTCTGCAATGAATTCTAGACTTCATGTGTTACACTCACTGCAAAGCTCAGGTCCCAAACACAGAACTTGTAGTTCCTCCAAATCTGTCTGTTAAGGCATTTTTCATGTCACAAATGCTGCCACTTTCCATTAAATTGATTGTCAAGACCAGGAAAGTATTGTCTTCATCCATGCCACTTTGCCCATTAGATATTGCATTTTCTCCACATTTTAAGCAGTCGTGAGGACTAACATCAAAGAGAAGGCAGGCTCATTTCCAGGGATGCATTATTTTTGCTTTTTAATTGATAGAAGTAGCAAAATTATATTGTAAAGTGAACTGCTTGGCTGTAGCTGTGCATTCACACACTTGTGCAACCACCATTTCTGTATAGTTCACAAACATTTCCAGCACTTGGATAAAATCCTGCTCCCACTAAATAGTTAACTTCCCTTTTTTCTTCCTGCCTCTGGCAATCCACAATCTGCTTTCCATGAATTTACCAATTCTGAGTATTTCAAATATTCACATAATGTGTATGGCTTTGTGTCTAGCTTTTTTCATTAAATATGTTTCTGTGACACTGGAATTCAACCCAGTACCCTGTTTATACTAGTCAAGTGCTCTGTCACATCCTGTATCTTCAAGTATGTGGGCACTGAACCCTGGGTTCTTGCATGCTAGGCAAGTAATCTACCACTGAGCTGCATCCTTTAACTNCTTTCATATCTGACTCCACCATCTTTGTTGGTTTTGGAAGAAACACTGGAATAGCAGAGCCACTTCCACACAAGGTTATTACATGGGTAGACTTTTCTAGTCTTAGTTTTCCCTTCTACCCTCATAATTAGCATCCCATGTTGACAGTAGTTCTTTGCTAAGACCATCCCGGAATTTTTAAACTTAAGACTTTCCTGGTTATACCAAGAAACATTTATAGTTTTACAGCATTAAGAACCTTTAGGCTAACGAGCCTTCTGATGTTAAAGCACAACTCAGTGCTGCCTAGATTGNTCAGCTTGTGCAAGTGTGCGAACACGCCTCCAGCTTGCTAATGCTCACTACAATGACTGCCTATGTTCTTTAAAGAACTTGGGTGCTATTTTCTGTGGGGTGGTTATGGGCAGCAGAAAGGTTACAACACAAACGCTTGCCTTCTACCAACTCAAGCACAACTTACCAATACTGTATCCATTGGTGGGTTTTAAAGTTTTTTTTCTGCTAGAGAACTGGTAGGAAATGCTTCCAATAAAGTATGGCAATTATCTGGGGTTATAGCAAAGTGTGTAAGAGACCGAGATAGGAGGAGGATTGGTTTAAGATCATCCTGGACTATATAGTGAGACCAGGTCTCAAGCGGCAAAGAAAAGTATAGCAGTTAAATGATATTGGTAAATCTTATATACATTCATGCAGCTTCATTATTGAGAGCATGTTTTGTTATTTTAATAGCCCGAGAGTCTATTTCTTGGAGACATACCTTGGGGAAGGAGAGAGAAAAATAGAAATGAAATGATCCATTTAGGTAAATCATCCATAATGGACTTTTTTTTGCATCAGGGTTATTAAGCTGCCTTTATGACCACCTAAAATGTAGTGGTATGCTGTATTCCCAGTATAAATCGGTTTTGCTAGGAGAGTGTTTGCAGGCAAGCTGGGAATGATGGCATACATCTGTAATCCTGTTGCTGGAGAGGTGGAGGTAGTTGTTTCTGGTCAGCCTGGGCAACACGGCTAGGTTCTCTAAAATGTAGTAACAGTTATGCTTCTATCCCCAAAAGAATCTAGCATTCAGGGCTGGAGAGGTGGCTCAGTGGTAAGGAGCACTTGCTACTCTTTCAGAGGACCAAGTTCAATTACCAGCACCCAGGCAGCTCACAATACCCTGTAATTCTAGCTCCAGGGGATCCAACAACTCCAGCTTCTGTACACACTAACATGCATATACCTATGCACAGGCACACATAATTAAAACCAATTTTTAAAATCTAGTATTCCATTCACTTACTTGGACAAATTACAATTCTGAATTCTATGTAAAAGAATAAATTTCCTGACAATTGCACCCCTCTACAGGTATTTTCTTTAGCTCAAGGTTGTGCTCCTTACAGCCAATGGCCAAACCACACAAAGATGTAAAGGCCAGTATGTGTGTGTGTGTTCCCCAAGGGAATCTGACTTGGAAAAATATTCCAAACCCCAAACCAATTAAAGAACTTGATTTTCACTTACAACCAAACTTTCTCTCTCCCTCTCCCTCTCCCCCCCCCACACACACACATTCTATTTGTAGAACAAACAGAGTGGGGTGGCAGTAAATTCAACCTTTCCTGATCCTTGGTTAGTATTTTATGAGGACACACCAAGAAGCCTCTTACTGGCCCCGGTAGAGCAGCAGGTGTCTCGGTTCCCCAGTCCACCCCACCTCGCCTCATTACCTTTCCCCGAAGTCAGCGACCTTAAAGGGACTGAACTCCAGGTAACATGTCCAGTTAGTATCTCAACAGCATTGGGTTTTCGTTGTAGTGTTGGTGACACTGTCATGTTTTCATTTTGTTTCAGAGAAGCTTCGATGTCTTGATACAGTAGTATTTCAGAGTCAGTAAACTGGGTACATTCCCATTTCATGTCATTTATCAGAACTGTTGAAACAGGACATCACCAAATGCTGATAGCTTTTAGCTCACCTTTATTAAAGTAAAACTTTAACTTGACTACATCTAAAATTAACTAAAACCTAAGGGGCTGAGTATACCTGTGAGGGATTTTTCTTAATTAAATGGTTTCATGTGGGAAGACNCACCCTGAATACAGATGTTTTGAGGTGGGAAGGTCCACCTAATCTGGGCCATAGCTTCTGGTGGCAGGCTATAGAAAGGACATGGAGGAAGGAAGCTCTCCCTCTTTGCCTGCTTACACTCTCTCACTGGCAAGTTCATTCCTTCACTGGCATTAGAGCCTCCTACTTTGGGATTCTGGCATATACTGAACAACCAGCTGAGACAGCCAGCCTTGTGGACTGAACAACTAGTGGACTCCTGGACTTTCCATTAGTAGATGCCATTGTTGGAGTAGGTGGACCACACAGCCTGTAAGCCACTCTAATAATCCTCCCCTCTCCTCTCTCTCTCCTTCCCTCCCTCCCCAACCCCCACTCTGTTCTGTTCCTCCAGAGAAGACCCTGACTAATACAACTACAATTTTAAATAGATGTAGAAGACAACAATGTCAGGTATTCTCATATCCAAAATATTTATTAAAAGAAAATGAGGCCTTGAATAGTCTATACAACAAANTCAACAAATTTCTTTACCAAATGCCATTGTGAGATCATAATGTGCTATGGTCTAAAGTGCTGAAGTTTTTAGTCAAATTTTAATGTAAAAGGAAAGCTTGTATTGATAACTTTATTCATAAAGTCTACCCAGAGAAAACCCAGTAACCTCTGGCTAGGGATGTCGTAACTTGGGGTAGTGTTTGCCCAGTATGTGCACAATCCTGGGATTGATNCCTAGCAGCACAAAGCATCAGTGGTCTCTAAATGGAATTTACCCAGCTCACTTGGTTATATGCTTTTTACTAGGAAAGGAGAAGGAAAGAGGCCTCCAGCAGCTCACAATCCACCAGGGAGCCTGCTATCCAAGGAGCGATTATAGGTATAATACAGGGTTTGTACCTTGGGAGCTAACCTTTGTAAAGAAATGAGAGTTNACTTTTACAAACTGACATATTAAAAGGCAGGAAAAAAAAAAACCCACCTAGAACTAGATACAACAGCAAGAAACAGCAAAGCTGAAACAGCATCATTGTGGAACAAACTTTCAGCCCAGAGTTTTATATAATTTGAAATGTAAAAATTTATTTTTATTTATTCCTCTGCTTACATATTTACCCCTGAAATCTGGTAGGAAGGTATGATATGAGAAACAGAAAATTCTTCCTCATCTCAAGGTGCCTAAAAACTAAATGGTAAGTGGAGTATTGTGGCACACACCTGTAATCCCTGCACTCGGAGGTAGAGGCAAGAGAATTACTCCAAGTTTGAGGTCAGCCTGGTCTACACAGTTTCAGACCCAGCCAGGGCTACAGGGTAAGGTTTTATCTCACAAAAAAGTAAGAGACTTCAACAGCACAAACATTTCAGGAATATATGCAGGAAACTCCATTTACACTCAGCAGACGAGGAAACTAAGACAAACAGTACACAGCCCACGTAGGACTGAATCTCACCAGTTTAAAGACACCGTTACATCGTTCTTTTCAGATCACCAGTGGAAACTGCTTACCAGGTGGGCACACTGGTAAGGAAAGAACATCAGCCAGACCTCACATGTACATTTACTGCTCGGCAGTGAGCCAATCATAACAGACAGTTACAGCAATGGGACTAAGTATGAATTTGTCTGCACAGAACACATGTGCTTTGTTCCTTGAGCAGCTCTGGTTGGACGGACTTGCAGTCTGCCATCACATTAATGTGGGAGTTCTAGTTGTAAAACCTTAACTGACACATTCAATTCTTAGAAAATAATGCCACTACAAGTCCTTCCACTGGTTTCTCTTTTGTGCTTTGTAAATATGCACATCCTTCTCAGGATCGTAGTGAACCTTACTCACAGTAAATTGCCTCTCCAGCATTGTTAAGAAGTTATTATCCCGTTCATAGCGAATTCGGCAAGCTAAAAGAATCACAGAGNGGTTGCTACAGAGATGTCCCAGTGTTTGAAGAAGATCTGTGAAGGTATCTTCTAAGTATATGATATCAGCTCCAAGTATGAGATCAAATTCTCCAGGTGAAAAACTTTCCAAATTTTGTCCCCAAGTCAGCTCCTTAACAACAACTTTGGGTTGGATATGCGGAGGTAAGTTGGCTTCAACATTTGACTTAAGAAACTCTAATGCTACTTGTCGATCCGTGATAGTCACGTGAGCACCTACAATGGGGGACAGACAGAAAGTAAGGTGAACATCATTCGACCACAGTGGGTAGAGAGGGTCTGCTCCGGTTAATACGGGCATTATCTAAATACCCCAGATACCGTGCAGAACACCACGGCCTTCCACAGGCAGGTAACCAGTCCAGAATGAACTCCTTTTATGTCATGTAAATAAAAATAAACCTTCAGCTTGCTTCTGTGNCACACCTACTGTTTGTCAAAGTGGTTCTAGTACATTGTAGTGTCACACAGTGACACAAGCTGATGCTTCTGAATTCTCCAAGTGGAGCTGGCCCAACCTTCATGAGTATCCACCATCCAACTCAATCAATGGGTTATGACCTTCAAATCAGTNGGGCTCTGGGTAAAATAAAATCCAAGAATGAAAAATCGAGAAGCAGAATATGACTATCAAGATGAGAAGATACAAATANAAACCAAAAGTCTGCTTTAGAGGGACTGAAGTTAAAACAGAGTTTTCACAACAGACAGCTCAGCTACTGAGAATCTCCAGGCTACCATCATGCTATCCTGAAGCAGCTAAGCTGTTTGTGTGATACATACATAACTACTGAAAAACTGTCCTCTGAATTAGTGTACCATGTTAAAAGGCTAGTTCATGTTCTNCAAATGTTATTCTACATGCAAATGAGATTAATGACACCGTATTTACTTATCTGTCTTTATGGGTTACTGAGTGAACTGTAGGATCTATTTGTTTTTAACCAATGTGGGAAAGAGAAAACTGAACCACAGCCAACCATATTAGGTTAGTCTTCCTACAGCTCATCTGTAAAGTGTAATCATGTCTAGGTTTGACATCAGAAAGTTTGAAATTTAAAAGTGTTTTATTCCTTCATAATAGTATCTGTCCTTTGTATATGTTTTCTAACCTCCCAAAGGATCCCAACACCTTTCCTGTGGCGGCTTGCACCAGGTGTTTCTTATCTTGAGAAAACACTAAGGCAGGGTAGAAGTAAATCTGAGGTTACAGGTCTAGATGGAGATAAAAATGCTCAAGCTAAGTCTTCAAGCCTGGACTACCTACCACTCTAAGGATCACTGACAGACTGTGGTGCCCAATAAGCAGAATTCAATGACTGTTCTCTAAGAAGGAAAACTGCAGGCAGCCTTCCTGGTTTGACTTAGTACTTTTAATGTGTATTTCTTGGCAAGATCCAGAGCACTCTCCTGGCAATACCAGAGTGATTTAATCATTTAAGCTTCACCTCGGTACTTTCTGTGAGAAACCTAATGCCTATCTTGGGGTACTACTAACTTACTAGGTATTCCAGAGCTGGCATAGGATCTTAATGTCAAGCGAACATTACCCTGAACACCTACCAAGTCTACAAATATCTAAGTGACTGCTACCAGCCAGGGAGCCCCAGCACAGTGCTCACTCCAGCCCACTCAGCTGAGCCAGCACAGGCCTGGTAGGAAAACCTGCATTTGGTTACAGCCTGGTCAATAAGGTAAGGTAAGGAAAGGCATGATGTTGGACCAAACAAGAAGATATAAAAGGGCTTCCTGTAAGAGATATACTACAAGAAGAAAAGCAAGTTATAGTGNTCCTAAATGACAAGGGAAATGGAATGGACCTGGTGAAAACACAGTGGCTGTCACTCAGGACGGACAAACAACATGTAAACCTTTGTCCTCACTTTCAGTTTTTGTTTTGTTCTTTTGTTTGTTTATTTGCTTGGTTTGGGTTTTTTGAGGCATGGTTTCTCTGTGTAGCCCTGAATGCCCTGGAACTCACTCTGTAGACCAAGCTGGCCTTGAATTCAGAAATCTGCCTGCCTCTGCCTCCCCGAGTCCTGAGATCAAAGGTGTGCGCCACCACTGCCCGGCTTAGTCCCCGAGTCCTGCNATCAAAGGTGTGCGCCACCACTGCCCGGCTTAGTTTTTGTTTTATAAGCACTGCTTTACTTTTGATTAAACATTCAAACATAACCATGTGCTTCTACACAAAGCTGAGCAAGAAAATCCTTCCCTGGAGCAATGTCTCATGAGTGANAGAAAGCTAAGACTAACCTTGATGCAGAGGGAGGCAGAGCAGCAGGAATGTGCTGTGCACCAGGAATCATACAGTCAGTAATTCTTCAAGAGAGGAAGAGGCCAAAGGAAGGGCAACCTGAACTCACACAGAAGATAAGGCCATAAGCTGGGGAAGAAGAAAGGTCCTTCAAGGCAAAAGACACCAGGCATAAGCAGTGCGTGTCCTGGGAACTTCTCAAAACATGAAAGAAGCTGACGAGCTGTACAGGAGGAGATAACAAAGCTTTGCCAACGAGCCTGGGATGTGGTCTGAGGCAACAAAAGGCACAGGATGGTTAAACACAGACCACACCATCAATTAATTGCACGTTTTAGATAAGTATCTGGCAGCTACTCCAGGAAGTGAGTCTGAGAGAACAGAGAGACCAGGTGGGAGGAGGCTACAGTCATGCAGGGGACAGATGGTGAGGGCTCGAGTCAGCATTAGAGAAATAGTTAAGACAGACTCCACAGAGTTCAGAGCTGTTGAATTTGAAACCACAACCCATTAACTCTGTGGTCCATTCATTATAGCACATGAAGAGAACAGATCAGTTCTACTTGCCATGCAGGCTGTTATAAGAATGAGACTGACTATACAGTCTATCCCCCAACTCTGGGTGACTACCTGGATAAGGACACTAACTCAGAACAAAGGAGGAAGGGGAAGAAACACTGAGTTTATCTCGTGCTGCCTGAGGTACTAGGAAACAGCTACGGAGCAGTGCTAGTTTTACAGGTCCAAGGCTCAGCAGAGTTGTAATAGAATGACAGCCAGCCATCACACATCTTCCTGAGCACTGTATTTTAGGACAGAGGTCTCCAGGCCTAACTGGGCATCAAATTACACAGGACATTTTTTAAAATGCAGATTCTCTAACCTAACCCAACTAACAGAATTCTAGCTTCAAAATGGGATTCCCCCCCCACCCCCACGCCATGTATAAATAGTTCCCAAGTAGTAGCATGAAGATACAGATTTTCACACTAAAACTGCAGTTTGAAAGTCAGAACTAGATTCAAAGTCTTGGCATAATCCATAGCTTTGCAACCTTGAGCAAGTTATTTACTCTCTATTAACTCTTTGTCAATACTTGAGGAAAACCCAATGATCAAGTCTACTTACAATACAGGTTCACTCTGAGACTGACACTGGGAATATACAGCCCAACCGCACACAGGAACACTCCTCTTTCTGAGGAAGCCTCACGCCAATACTAACATTCTGCACAGCGTCATCTACTTTTTATGCAATCTGTCTTTCCCTAGTCCTTCCCTCTGTACTTAGAACGTAAGTCACTTCCTAAGATGTCCCTCTGCCTACTTGGTCACCCTGTGCTCCCCGCACTGACCCAGCAGGCACTTGGTAGGTAATTCCTGGACTCAGGGATAAATGACTGGGTACCAAAGCATGACCTGTAAAGAGACAGCAACCAATCCCTTTCCACAATGTTTCAAAATCACATGTTTTAGTTCTGTTTCTATTTTTAAAACTTTTTTCTTACTGTTTTTAACATCAAAATTTCTCCAATCTAATACTTTATAGTGAGTATGAAAATCATGCAACAACACAAATGCTTATGACAGGCATAGGAAGAAACACACACACATACAAACAAACACACAACATAAAACCATAATGACAACTGTGATTATGTAAAATACAGATGAAGAAAAGAAAATGAAAGGAAATATATCAAAATGCAAACAGGAATTCTGCTGCAATGATAATTATTTTTGTAATAGAGTTAGATCAGTCTTATTATTTTTCATGATGTCCAAACACTCATCAATCTAGTTGGTTCATGTTTGTTCATTTGTTTTGTTTTTTGAGGCAGGGTTTCTCTGTGTAACAGTCCTGACTGCCCTGGAATTCGCTTTGTTGACCAGGCTGGCCTCGAACTCACTAAGATCCACCTGCCTCTGCCTCTCAAGTGCTGGGATTAAAGGTATGTGCCGCTGCCACCACCGCCTAGCTTGTTTTTTAAGTTTTAGGCTATGTGTATGTATGCGTATGCATGTGTGAGTGTAGTATCCACAGAGNCCAGAAAAGGGGGCTGGATCCCCTGGAGCTAGAGTTACAGTCAATTGTGAACCTGATGTGGGTGCTGGGAACCAAACTCNGGTCCTGTGCAAGAAGTAGGTCATCACAACATGCTCTTCTCTGCCTAGCCATCTCTCCAGCCCCAAGTTCCTTCATGACTTATTCCCAAACTATCCAAGTATCCCAGTATCTGGGTGGCTGGTACTGTTCAAGGATCAAGGACACAGAGTGAGTTATGGTTTCACTTCATTCTGAAATAGTATTTGAAGAATTTTATCCTCACTTCTTCAACCCCATAGGTCTAGATTTCTCATTAGAAAAAGAAGCACCAAGAGTAGCAACANGCACACATGCACACACCTTTTGTCAGCTAATCTTTTGTCAGCTAATGAGCTAAACTAGCTGACTATGGGTGTANGGTAACTAGCCCATCTTGAGCCTCACTGTGGAGCAAATACTGTCACTATCCCCAATTTACAGACAAAGAAGTCATTGTTAGANGTTAAACATTGTGCCTAAGATCAAATAGCTGGAACAATCGAGGTGTCAAAATTAATTCTAACTATAACTATATACATATGCACTAAAAAACATGTCTCTATACCAGCCAACAGAATTTTACCTGTGCTTACAGTAGAAAAAGGGAGGGGGGTTTGAAGTGCAGGGGTAACATACAAAGAACCTTAATCTGAGCTTCTGTGTCTGACAAGATTGTTTTTTGAATCTCAGATCTCTGCTGATAAGGACACTGAAAGTGGCTTAATATCTCAAAATACCAGTTTCAGGTGAAAACAAAAATTAAAAGTAATATATAACATACATGGCAATGTTATAAGGGTCATCTAAGGATAATAAAAGACATGGGGCCAACAAGTCTCACCAATAACTTAATGGCATTATGGGCGGGGACTGCTGGGCTGTGGGGCCACAGACAATAATTAAAATATCAATAGATACATGTGCAGCCGCTAAACCAAAAGAAAAGCATCATTATGGTTTTGCTTCTAGACAGACAGAACAATCAATTAATGTATCCCTTAAATTTTTTTCTACCCTTGGTTTTTATTTTATGTGTATGGGTGTTCTGCCTGCGTGCACGTCTGTATACCACTTGCATAGTTTCTACAGAACCAGAAGAGGGTGGTGGATCCCCTGGTACTGAAGTCACAGGCTTTTGTGGGCAGCCATGTGGGCACTGGGAATCAAACCCAGGTCCTCTGGAAGAGCAGCCAGTGTTCTTAACTTCTGAGCCATTCCTAGCCTCTAAGTGTACTTTTATCCACTAAACCTGCCATTGCTCTCCAATCAAGACTGAAGAAAGCAACAGATTATAGAACGGAAATAGAAGAGGGAATACTGAAAAATAGTGAGTCATCAGAGAAAAGGGTGGGACAAAAGGGGCTTAGGTTGGGCCTAAAATACCCGTAGAGTATTTTAGAATAATTCAGTGTCCTGCAACTCCAGACCCTCTGTCAGTTTCCTCCAAGAACCAGNAGTGTTGGGATTAGAACCAGTAATGTTGGGATTAGCCTGGGNGCTTTTTACAAATGCAAACTCTTAAATCCCCCTCCCAAGCCATGAATCAGACACCACACTGTCAGAAGAGCCCCAGGTGACAATACTGAGGTGGCTAGTATGACAGATGAAACCCTAGAAGTTAGTCTGTCCTTATCACTGGATAACTTGAACAATGAGTCAGAAGTTGTAGAAGGAAGTCAACAGCGAGTAAAAAAATAACAATGAAACTTTAAAATGTTCTAGGCAAAAATAAATAAATAGATAAAATGCTCTAAGCAGCCAAGCACAGTGGTGCAACAGGCCTATAATCCCAGC
>LZPO01087266.1:30218-57089 GCA_001675575.1 Neotoma lepida | reverse complement strand
GAGATCTGGATGGATCTCTGCCTCGGGAATGCTAGGATTAAAGGCATGTGCTACCACTGCCTAACCTCTATGTTTAATCTAGTGGCTGTTCTGTTCCCTGACCCCAAATAAGTTTTATTAGGGTACACAATATTTTGGGGGACATAATACAATCACCACAGAGTCTTGGACTTGGGTGTAGCTCAATGAAAAGGTGCTTGCCTAGCATGCATGAGGCACAGGGTTCAATCCTCAGCACTGAGAGGAGATGTAAGGAAGAGAGGGCGGGAGAGAGAAANGGAAGGAAGGAAGCAAAGAGCTAAGTCGTTAGAGCTGAAGTCAGGCACATATATGATAAACCCATTATTAAGCTTGTCTTTTGGGAAACACATTTTAAAGTCCTCATTGTAAAAGAATTTTACAAAAAGTTTTGCTTTATGCTTTCAAAGAGAAATTATTTCTATATCTTCATTATACCTTAAGGAACAATACTAATTACTAAAAACTTGATCTTTTTCTTTACTTTCTAAGAAATCCTAACAATATGGTTAAATTATAAATTCAATAATAACCAGAAAAAAATATTTCCAAATTAATGAGTTTCAANTTTTTTTACCCACACTAAGAAGTATTTTATTTTGCCTTGTATATAGCAACTTATAATATAATAGCAACTTAAATATTAATGGAAGACCCATGAATTAATATTTACTAACTTCTATACTGCTGTGATATCTGAAAGTGTGGTGTGACTCAATACATTAATTCATTTAATATTCATTAATCAGTCTCTCAAAATGGTGGAAGTCGTCCTTGGTCTATGTGATTGTTACTNTTNTTATCTTGGCAGAATCTAGAGTTACCTGGGAGATGAGGTTCTGAGCATGCGTGTGACGTATAATGCTGATTACGTATATTGATGTGGGAAGAGCCACCTTAACTGTAGTCAGGACCATTCCTTAGACCAGAGATCCTAGACTATGTAAGCGGAGAGAGGGGCCTGAGCAGCAGCAGCGTGAGTTGCCCTCCCCTTCTGACTGAGCAGCAGCAGCAGCAGCACGCATGCATTGCTGTCTCCTAACTGAGCAGCAGCAGCAGCATGCATGCATTGCTCTCCTTCTGACTGAACAGTTCAGCCTCCTGCTGCCTCGACTACCCTCCATGATAGACTCTACTTGAGAATGTAACCTAAAGTAAACCTCTTCTCCCTTAAGTCGTTTTTGTCAGAGTATTTTAACACAGCAATAGAGATGAAACCAGGACAATATTTTATTTCAGCTTGAATGGGTTAGAGACTGTCTCTTATACACATCTAGATGTGTATAAGAGACAGGGTGAGGGGTGGGGAGGGGTTGAGGAGAAGATGGCTGGTTGGTTGAGTGCTTTTGTTATAAGCATGAGAGGTCTTTCCTGGGTTCCATTCCCAAAATAGACATTTTTTTAAAAATTGCTAGGTGTGGTGGCTCACACTAGTAACCTCAGTGTTGGGGAGGTGGAGTCAGGCCAACTCTGTCCGTTCGATCCCCAGCTGCAGGCAAGCCGGCCTTGAGTTAGGGCCGATCTAGAGGAAATGGGCCACTGGGAGTGGTCCTTGAGATTCNAGGTTTGGCCTCACTTCCTGTCTGCTCTCTGCGTCCTGATTATGGACCCGTGTGATCCGTGGCCTCTTACTCCTGCTGCGGTGCTTTTCCAATCACGATGGAGAAGACCTTCAAGCTATGAGTCAGAACAAGTCCTTCCCTGCTTGCTTCTTGTTGGGTATTTGATTCCAGCAGCAAGAAAAGTAACTAACATGGCATATTTCAGGGAAAACAATCTGATACTATGGTAGGCCTGTCAGGTAATTCAAGTGACCTAGGAATAAAAACAAATCGAAAGAAAATGTCTCTAAACTCTACAGCAATGGAAGCTTCCTTATTGAGCTAGAAAATAAATAACTAAAAATATAAGAGCTCTTGTAAGAAGATTAAAAAGTACCTCCAACAAAAGATATGGGGAAAAGTAAAGAGAGGAAGGGAGGAAAGAAAGGAGGGCTATATGCCAAAATTATGCTGCCATCTTTTCTTCATTGCTTTAGATGTTTTAAATTTATTTTAAAAGATTTTTATAAAATTTTATTTTTAAATTATTTGTATATGTATGGGTGTAGATCTGTGTATGAGAGTACAGGCCTGTGGAGGCCNAAAGATGATATCAGATGCCCTGGAGCTGGAATGACAGGCAGCTTTGAGCCTGTGAATTACAGGCAGTGGGAGCCCGGGGACTGAACTTGGATCTTCTGCAATATCAGCAAGCACTCCTAACCCCTGAGCCATCTCTGCAGCCCCAGATCCTGGTATTCTAGTATAATGTTCAATCATACTGAATTATCTATCCTAAAGCTAGAATTGAAGGACTAAAGACCCAACCTTGTTTTGACTGAGGATACGTTGGGACTAAGGAATAGCTCTCCTTTTTCGACCCTAGTTCAACCTCAAGGAATACCAGCAGTAAGAACACTATCAGTTTACAATGAACAGCTAATTGGGGTGTGTGTGGAAGTACCGCTTGGCCAAGGGCCCCTGTTTACTAATTATGCCTGGTCTGGAAGTCTGACTCAAGAATCTGACAGTCATAAAGGAGTACCCTTCATCCTGCCCCTATTGTTCACAGTTATACCATCTGGCTGATGTAGCCACGGGAAAATTTGGCATCCACATTTGCCAGAATGACTGCCAGTTCGCAAAATGTCTAATTTTTCTTTGCCAAGAACCAAGTGACGACTGATTTCAATGTGTAAGTACATAAATACTTACAAAGTAAATGACTTTATACTTCATAAAGCAAATTACTTGGAGGAGGAGGGTTTTTTTTCCTTCAGAAATACTCTCCAAAAATAAGACGGAAAGAATATTTTGATGTTTTCAGGTATCTCAAACTATGTTCCACCAGTAAAAGTACTTGTGTTTGTTACCAGTTGCATGTAATACAGGCCTCTCGATCTCCATTGTATGAAATGACCTGAGCACTAACAGAATGCCAAGTTGTATCAGTCAGAGAAAGGGCAATAGTGCAGTAAGAAAAAGAATGTTAGCCGGGCGGTGGTGGCGCATGCCTTTAATCCCAGCACTCGGGAGTTCCAGGAAAGGCGCAAAGCTACACAGAGAAACCCTGTCTCGAAAAACCAAAAAAAAAAAGAATGTTAGGTTGCAGCGGTTTAACCCAGCGGGCATTTATTTTACTCAATTCGATGGAGCGACTACCGCACTCTCAGGCGTTCTCAGGAGAGCAAATTTCTCCCACGTGGTGCTTCATGTGACCAAACTCTTGTTTGAGCTCTTGTCCTGGAGGGCACNAGAACACATGGCCCCCATGAATACCTAGCCCAGAAGAGATGCTTGTTAATTCCAAGTATGTATGTTGTATGTTGTTCTGGTATATATAATGTTCTACTGGTAACAGCAACTCACACAGCCACGTCTAGATGAGAGCTATCAGCCAACATGGTCCTAAGACAGTCCTTTCTCTACAATGTACACCCAGTGGAGAAGTGCAGAAACAAGCTGGGAGACTCTGACAACTGTGTTGTCTAAAGCAGAGCTTCCACTGTCAGAGAACTTTTACCAAAAGAATGCAATGTCATGTGCTACCTTTAAAAATTGAATTTTAAAAGGAATCAGATGAATGGAGAGGTAGTCCATGTTCGTGGATAGGTAGACACAAATTGATCAGTGTGTTATTTCTTCACAACCTGATTTCTGGATTCAGTGCAACCCCAATCAAAATCTAGAAGGTTACTTGAGGAATAACAAATTGATCCTCAAGTAATGCATAGAAGCAGATGAACTTGAAATGACAGCACAGCATTGAGGGAGAAATGCTGGAGGGCAGACTTGACCTGACTTCATGACTTACTGTAAAGCTGCAGTAATTAAGACAACGTGTACAAGTGCCAGAACAGGAAACTAGGTTAATGGATCGGAGAGACTAGAGATTAAAAACAGTCAACTGATAGTTTGAGTCTGTGTGCGTGTGTGTGTGTGTGTGTGTGTATGTGTGTGTGTGTGTGTACAAATGGAAGCTGAGGACAATCTCTGGTGTTAATCCCAGGAACATTGCCTACTTCCTTTGAGGCAGGATCCCCACTGACCTAAAGCTTATCACTTAGATTATACTGTCTGGGCAGCAAGCCCCAGGGACCCTCCTGTCTCCACCACCTCTCAAGCATGACACCAGGCTTGGGCTGATATTATGTGGGTTCTGGGAATCAAAAGCAGGTCGTCATGCCCTCAAGGTAAATACTTCACTGGCTGCTCCATTTCCCCAGCCCTCAAATGACTTTGACAAAAGAACAAAGATAAAGGTTAAAAAAAAAGTCATTTTCCACAAGTGGTGCTAGAACTAGATATCCTCATAACCCCAAAAGGAGAACAAACCTAAACAGAGGTCTTACACTTTTCACAAAAATCTACTCAAAGTGGCTCATATATCAAGATTTAAAGCACAACACTGTAAGTTTCCTGGGAGATAAGATGATCTTGACCATAGGGCTAACTGTTCATACGAACAGCAAAAGCACAGTCTACAAGAAGTAATGGACACGCCAGACTTCGTCAAAATGAATGCTATTTAAATGAAGACAATGGGAGGAGGGACTGGCAGAAGGTACTCTCCTTTTCTGCAGTGCTGGGGATTGAACCCGGGGCTCTGAAATGCTCTACCACTGAGCTGGAGCTGCAGCTCAGCCCCATCAAAACCTACACATGATCAGTGATCATTATGGAGAATATACCAACAACTCTTTAATTTTGCTGAGGTGGGGGTGCTGGAGATTACAAAGGAACTCAGAAACTCAATGATAAGAGAACAAACAAGCCAGCAGAAAAATAGGCCAAAGACCTTAACAGATGCCTCATCAAAGAGAATATACACCCATATAAAGTTTCTTCCACATTGTAAGACATAAGTAAATGACAATTAAAACAACAGTAAGATGTCATTGCTAATGTATCTGAGATTCTAAACAATGACAATAACAAATGCTAACAGAGAAGTAGAGTAACATTTTGGGTGAGGATGTAAAATGACATGATAGTCATTTTGGGAGACAATTTGATGACACACACACACACACACACACACACACACATATATATATACACTCATCCATATATACTCATCACATGACTTCATGACTATGAGCCCTGGAATTTTTCCATAAGATCTAAAAATGTATGTTTACACAAAACCCCACAGCTTTGCTTATAATCGCCAAACTTGGAAGCAATCTTCAGGGGGCAAATTAATAAACAAACTGCATTATAAGCAGTCAATGGAATATTATTCAGCACTAGAATAAAAAAGGCCTGAAAAACATATGAAGGAACACTAACTACTTTACTACTGAAAGTGAGAAGCCAATCTGATGGAGTTGAGGAGACTTGAGTTGGTACAGTGTTTGGTACTCGAGCATGAGAATCTGAGTTCAGATCCCAACATCAATGTAAAAATCTCTTTGGGTGTGGTAGTGGGAGCCTGTAGTCCCAGTGCTGAGGAAGTAGAGACATCCTTGGAGCTTACTAGGTGAGCCTTGGTGAGTTCCAAACAGTGATAAACCCTGCCTCAGACTGAGGTGGACCACCATAAAGGACAACACCTAACTTCAACCTCCACATGCACCCATGCCCACAATCACACTTGTACATACATGAGTAACACACACACACACACACACACACACACACAGAGGGTCGGGGGAGAAAGCCAATCTAAAAGGGAAATGTGCTGTATAATTTTCAACTACTTGGCACACGAGAAAAGGGAAATCTATGAACACAGCAGAAATGTATGGCTGCCATGGCTGCCAAGGGTAGGTAGGTGGGATAGACTGACTAGGGGATGCAAGAGATTTTCAGCACAGTGAAAACACTTTCAAAGGAGCTGAGTGGTGGATACAAGTCATCACACACTTGTCCTAATCCACAGACTACTCAGCACTAACAGTAAACTCGAACACAAACTGTGGCTTTTGAATGCTCCTGATATGTCCATGTAAGTTCACTGATTGAACCTCTGTATGGACCTAGCAGGGCATGTAAATGGAGAAGACTATGAACACAGCAAAGAAGAGTTCATAGGATGGAGATGTCATGGGGGAAGTAACACGAGAGATGACCTGTGATTGACAGAACTTCCAGACAGTGTAGTAAGAGGAGCATTCCGGATGGCCCTGCATTCCGGATGGCCCTCACTGAGGACGCACATGGTCGCAGGAAGGAATGCTGTACACCTAGTTTCCCAGCAGCAAAGCTTGGCATAGGGGAGAGATCAGGCTTCAAAGGCTGCTGAGTGATCTGCTATCTAAGGCCTTGAATGTCAGGAGAGAGTTTGATTTCCACTCTTCCATTATCGTGGTTTTTATGCATATTTTAACACAAAGGCTTCAGAACAATGGTGGCATTGATTGCTGACAAGTAACAGTCACAGGCAGGCAAATACATGATGTATGAAGGAATCTTAGTTTTCCAATGACAACACCAATGGCAGCATTGTATTTAACAGATTCCAAAATTTTATACTTGTTCCCATGCGTCTTGATGTTTAAGAAATACAATCCAGAGATTTCCACTCCACTCTTGCTCCACTTCTCCCATGGCTGTCTCTCAGTTATCTAGAGATAACAGAGGTAGCCTTTCATGCTGACATCACGTACTAACCATGCCACCCCTTAACTAGGGAAGAAAAACCTACTGCAGGCTGCAAACTCTTTAAGTATTGCTTCCACCAACATCCCATTAATGTCACTTCCCTTCCCCCCTCAACAGTGCAGTCACANTATTAGTGTGTATAATTCACCCCAGATATTTAATCCACGTTAATATTTTTTAGACACAAAGTAACAAGAGCGACACAAACAGCACCATTGGGGAGCTATTGTGGTCTGAGTGAGCATGGTCCTCATAGGCTCAGATGTTTGTTGGGTCACCAGGACACCATGACCACAGCAACTCTTATAAAGGAAAACNTTTAATTGGGGTGGCTTGCAGTTTCAGAAGTTTAGTCCATGATCATCATGGCAGGACATGGAGTGCAGGCAGACATGGTCCTGGAGAAGGAGCTGAGAGTTCTACGTAATCCACAGGCAACAGGAAGTGAACTGTGTTACTGGGTGTAGCTTGAGCATAGAAGACCCAAAGCCCATCTCCACAGAGACACACGTCCTCCAACAAGGCCATACTTACTCAACAAAGCTACATCTCCTGATAGTAACACTCCCTGTGGGGGCTATTTTCTTTCAAACCACCACACTGTTTGAGAAGGATTAGAAGGATTGGGAGTCTGGCTTTCTTGGAAGAGATACGTCAGCAGGGGTGGACTTTGAGGTTTCAAAAGCCCATGCCAGTGTCTCTCTCTGCCTGCCACCTGTGGATCAGGATGTAAAACTCTCAGCCACTACTCCAGTGTCGTGTCTGCCCACTTCCTACCGTAACAATCATGGACTAACGCTCTAAAAGTGTAAGCAGGTCCCCAGTTAAATGCTTTCTCTTATAGGAGTTGCCTTGTCCATGGTGTCTCTTCCCAGCAATAGAACAGTGACTAAGATAGGCAAGCCTTAGGAAGGCAGTCAGTGAACTAAAAATGAACTATTTCTTAAGATTAGTTTAAAAAAAAAAGATCAGTTTCAAAATTCTGGTGTTCTGTAGATTCTGTCTATATAGTGTGTGCCCTTCCAAATGAGTTGTAGTTTCAAAGAACACCTACATAAGTACTTAAGAAATCACTGGGATCTGAGAGCTTTGCTCTGTGCTGTGTGCTCTGTGTATTTTGCTGTGGTTTTTCCCTTTGAGAACATAGGCAATAAACAGACAAATAAACAACAGAGTAGATTACAAGAGATGTTTTCTCCGTCTCTGCTATAGTTTTTACTTGAGACTCTATGGTATCTGGTGCTTCCTTATTCTTTTAATTCCATTTAATGTAATCCAGTTTTGCAGAAATGTGAAGATATTATGATAATCATTCACATTCAGTGATGCTAAAGAGTTTAAATTAGAATAAACCACAAAATAATTTGGCAGCATGCATTAAGAACTTAGAATACCAATTCCAATGGTTTCAATCACATACATTTGTACTTGCAGCAAAAAGCAACTACCAAAATCAACATGTTAGCAGTAATGGGATAATACATAGTTTTACTTTAGAATGGAATTCTTTCATTTTTTTTAGATTAAAAATTGTGTGTATGCCAGGTGTGGTGGTNCATTCCTTTAATCCCAGCGCTTGGGAGGCAGAGGCAGGGGGATCTCTGTGAGTTCAAGGCCAGCCAGGTCTACAAAGTGAGTTCCAGGACAGCCAGGGCTATGTAGAGAGACCCTGTCTCAAAACAACAAAAACAAAAATTGTGTGTGTGTGCACACTCAAGCACATGTGCATGAGGGAATTGATGCACATTTATATGTGTGGAGGCCAGGGGTAACAAGAGGTGTCTTCTCCAATCACTCTCTACCTTATTTTTTGAGACAGTGTCCCCCACTGATTGGCTAGACTGGCTGGCCAGCAAGCTCCATGAATCTGCTGTGCCCATCTTTCAGCAATGGGGTAACAGACACGTGCCTCCATGCCCAGTGCTAGGGATCTAGGTTCTCATGCTTGTGCAACAGGAATTTTACTGATGAAGCCCACTNTCTAGTCCCTGGAATTGTATTTTTAATGTTTCCTTTTCCCAGTGAGAAAGTAATNCTCACTGGTTATGATAAAACCATCTCCATCATGAGAGAAAAATATATAGAGTTTTAATAAAGTAAAATACATTTTATAAAGACATAATACCATTTATTTATGTGTAAACATATACAAACGTTCACCAAGCAATCTGTTTGCTAGAGCCTAAAATAAAGCACAAGTGAACTGTCTCAAATCATGGACCAATGTTACAGCATTGATGAATTATAAAATATGGATTAATTTTTTACTTATGTTGTGTATGCTTGTATAGTTTATATGCATGCATATGTGTTTAGGTATTGGGGGATATCTGATCACACTATGAACCCCAAGTTTGCATTTGCGTTAATTAAATAAAACTAACCTTTCATCAGGAGGTGGAATTAGCAACTAGTTGACAGAAAGTACCCATAGAGCATCAGCGGGCATCTGGAAGAGATCAAGAGATGTGCCGGAAGTAGCAGGGAGGAGTTTTGAGTGGCGAGGCTTTTTCTGCTTTGGAGGAGTGGAAGATCAGGCTTTTTGGGAGACGCCAGCAAGGAGAGGTTAGCTAGGTGCTACTCAACCTCTCTGAGCTAGCAGATTTTCACCCCAGCCTTTGAATCTTGAGTCTTATTTATAATAGAACGACAGAGTTTTAGTTAAAGCTACCTTTAGCAGCAGTGGCAGAGCCTGCAAGAACAGAATTCCTGCCAGGCTGTGGCCACTGCCAGAGAAGCAGGTGGATAACTGCTGAGTTGCAATTGCCAGCTGAAATGGCAGTAGATCAAGGCACAGCCACTATGCCTAAGATAAAACAACATTTGGGTGTGCACCCCTGTGTACACACATTCAGAGGTCAGAGTAGGACATCAGATGCCCTTCTCTAACATACTCTACCCTCTTCCTATGAGACAGGGTCTCTCACTGAACCTGNAGCTAGGCTGGTGAATGTCAAACCCCAGAAACTCTCCTGTCTTCACTCCCCCATAGCACCGGGTTACACGTGTGTGGCCAGGTGTGGGTGTGTGGCTAGACCTAGCCATTTTATGTGGGTGCTGGAGATTCAAACTCAGGTCCTCATGTTTGTACAGTAAGTGCTCTTATCTACAGAGCCATCTTCCTCGGCCATGGGTATTGTTTTAATTTCTGATTTTATTTAGTTTTTAATTTTTTCAGCACTGANCTTGTTTTTCTTATATTCAGAAGGGAAAAAAACAGACTGTTAGAAGTCAGAGAAAAAAATTTTCTCTACCAAGCATTGTATTCTATTCTACTCATTGTTCCACTTACAGTACCTGGCAAGCTGTCAGCTTCCTGATCTATAAAATGAGGGGATTTNTTGTAGAATATTATTTTAAGGTATGTTGCATTTGTTTATGCTGTGGAACATTTGCTTAATGATGCAAAGATGTGTTGCATTCTTTAATGTTGCATTTGTTTAACTCTGTGAAGCTGTGTTACTTTGCCTGTCTAAAACACCTGATGGTCTAATAAAGAGCTGAACAGCCAATAGCAAGGCAGGAGAAAGGATAGGTGGGGCTGGCAGGCAGAGAGGATAAATACAAGGAAAAATCTGGGAAGGGGAAGTAGAAGGAACAAGAGCACAAAGAGAGGAGGACTTCAGGGGCCAGCCACCCAGCCACACAGCCAGACATGGAGTAAGAGTGAAAGTAAAGTATACAGAAATAGAGAAAGGTAAAAGCCCAGAGGTAAAGGGTAGATGGGATAATTTAAGTCAAGGAAAGCTGGCTAGAAACAAGCCAAGCTAAGGTCGGGCATTTATAATTAAGAATAAGCCTCTGTGTGTGGTTTCCTATCACCTACTNACATTTGAGGCATAACATGTTTCCACAAGTCTATGTTGCCATTCTCGGCCAACATCCCATTAGTTATAGTACAGAATGCTTGATAGTGGATGACTGTATTACTAATTTGTTTACTAGTCTTTACTGTTCCTAGTGTATAAAATAAGAGTTTAGCTGCTTAACAGGCAGATAGCCATGTGTTAACCAACAGCAGCATCATACACCCAGTGTCTGCCACCCATCTGAGTGACTGACCCTTACCATCCAGGCCTGTAGGAATACTCTGTGACGGTCCTCCACAAAACTGCCTAAGGATGTATTTCTTAGAGCAGATCCCCATCATTTAGAGATGCATGACTGTAATTATTCTAACAGCAGACCATGTCTATTGGAAATCCGCAAAGGCTCTGACCTCGAGGTGTCATGATGTAATCATCAGAGCACCCTGGCAGTGAAGACACTGGGCAGGAATGCTGAGTGCAGAGGCTGGCGTGCCAGCACATCTGGAGGCTTTTGTGTTCCTCGTCAATGGTAGCTTTCTCCTCACTAACCCAAGGCTTGATTCACAGTTGCCAGACTGCGCCGGAGCATCNGTGTACTGTCCTTGAGTCTCAGGTCCCCTGTGGGCCCTCGGTGGAAGTAGAGGAGGAGGAACATTGAACTTTGGAGGGAAAGACAGGGCTTTTGATGAGGCTCCAATACTGGTGGAGGCCCAAAGAGAGCAGGGTCCTAGTCCTGTTTCCCACATTCCCTATTTGACCTCCAGCCCCCAAGCTTTCTTACTTCTTTCAGAATTTCTGATGTCTTTGTTTCTTCTAGGGTTTTTGTTTGTTTGTTTTTGTTTTTGTTTTTTTTTTGAGATAGGAGCCCACCCTGTAGCACAGATTGGTCTAGAACTCATCTTATAGCCTAATCTGGCCTCCAACTCATGGATAGTCCTCCTGCCTCATCCTCTCTAGTGCTTGGAATTACAGCAGTGAGTCACCANACACAGCTCCCTTCAAAAAATATGTAACCCTGGCCATCTCCACTCTAAACTATCGGGTTTGAAAATTAATTATATTGGGTCTGACTTCAGGGAGTTTACAGACTAGCTGGGGGCGGTGGGGTGCAGAGGAGGGAGAATCCAAACATGTCTGGGGTAAGGGTTAAGGACCATGGTGAGAGATGGCTTTCTAAAGGCAAATTCCTTCAGGCAGTCTCTGACTGAAACAGGTTTTGCCCTGAGTCCACACATGCGGCAGGGAGAGCAGCCCACTGGGCACTGCCCGTAGAGGTGTGAGTGGCACGGCTTTGTTAGGAAACCTCTGAGGTGTGAGTGGCACGGCTTTGTTAGGAACCTCTGTCCTCACTGCTTCAGAGAAGCATGGGACAGAAGAAGAGGAGAAATGAACAGTGCAGAAACGTGCTTATGAGTGGGTATTTCATGGAGGTTAGGGACCATTCNGCTGCAGGGTTTCAGAGCTTCCCCGGCGTGCATAGACTGGTGTGTTAAACAGCACCTCTGCCGGCAGTGTTTCACAGGGCGGTAGAAGAGCTGGAGACCAGCTAGAGGGCCTGGGACAGTCCAGAAGAGGGCTGGGGAGGGTGGGACAGGCTCAGAGAAAAACAGGAAGGAGGTGTGACAGCACTGGGGAATGCAGGAGTGGCTGGGAACCACTGTCATTACCTCTGAGGTGTATAATCAGGGACACTGCCTGGCTGGGGGCGGGGCAGTCTGAGTGTTGTCCAGCTTGGCTGTTACTGACCTTGCACTAGGGACAGTTGGAGACAAAGGACTCACTGTCAGAATTCATATTAACTGGCTTGCAACTGTTGCTCTGTGTGACTCTGGGAAGGGTCCTCTGCCTCTCCTTGGCTCTCTATTTTCTTTCTTCCATTCTTTCCTTTTTTTTTTTCTTTGTTAACTTTTTTGTTTCTTTGTTAATAGCATTGTTTTCCTTGAATGCCATCATCTGTATTCAAGATTGTGTTTCCTTTAAAACAATAGACCCTAATGGTGGTTCTCAGCCTTCCTAATGCTGTGACCCTTTTATACAATCCCTCATGTTGTGATGACCCCCAACCATGAAATTATTTTTGTTGCTACTTCATAACTGTAATTTTGCTAGTTATGAATAATATGTAAATACCTACTATGCAGGATATCTGACACACGACCCCTGTGAAAGGGTCATTCAAACCCCCAAAGGGGCCGCAACCCACATGTTGAGAACCACTGAGGGGTCCTGGTTTCGATACTCTCCAGGGACTCACGAACTTTGTGTTTATCTTTATCCTCCTTCTATAGGAGTTACCAGGAACATTATTGTTCTCCAGAAGTGCACTGTGGGCAAGATCCTTCTGAATTTCCATGTTTGAGAAACCTTGCCGCCCAANGGCAGCAAATTCTTTCCTTCACACAATTGCACTAACATTTAACTTCTGGAGGTGAATCCCAGGAAGTGGGAAAAAAGAACTAGACATTCAGGTGCTGGGGGAGAGGGGGGGCTGTAGTTTGCATGTTTGTGTCTCCTCCCAAATTCATTATTTGAAACAAATTAATAGCACTCAGAAGTAGGCTCCTGGGGTAATAAATTTATGAGGATGGAGCCATGGTAAAGAGTCAGATGCCTTTAATAAGATGTGACAGGATTCTTCTTTTCACACTTCCACTTTCTGTCAGGTGTGCACACAGTGTTCATCTTCTTCAGAGGAGGTGTCACTCATGACTCCATCCTGGAAACAGACTGGGCCCTCACCAGCCGTCCAAAGCCTATGCCCTGATCTTGGACTTGACAGNTTCCAGAGCTGTGAGAAATAAACATTTTTTAAATTATCATATTATTTTATGTGTATAGGTCTTTTCCCTGCATGCATGTATGTGTATCACCTGAGTACAGTGCCTACATAAGCCAGAAGAGGACATGGGATCCCCTGGAACAACAGTAAGTTGTCCCATGGATGTTGGGAATCAAACCCTGGTCCTCCAGAAGAACAGCCAATGCTCTTAAGTGCTGAGCCAATTTTCCAGCCCAGAGAAATAAGCTTTTTTCTTTTCTTATAAATTACTTAGTGTGAGACATTTTGTTATAGCAGCACAAGTGGCCTAGAGTGAGCCAGGGAAGATTCTAGTGACAGACTCTGTCAGGCACACCCCGCTCTTACCATACCTCAAATCTTGAGTCAACAACCTGTTATCCTTGTACTGGATTTAAGGGTTATCTGTGAAATGTGGTCATCATTGAACAGCAAAAGCCAAGGAAGATTTTTTTCTAAATTAATCATGGATGATCTCTGGTAAAATAAGGTTGTTGAACATTTAATATCACAATTTACAAATGCCCAAATCTCTGGATTTTGACCTTTGACATTCGTTTACTACTTCCAAGTTTAAACAAGTGATAATGCCTCTGTGGACTTGGTAATTGCTTCTTTCTGATACTTTGCCAGGAGTTAATTTACATACTTAATTATTAAATCTATTTTAAGGGGTTTTTGGTGTAGTGTAAATTAACTTGTTTTCAATATTGCTAGCATTCAGAAATAAATTCAGAAGGGATTTTATTTCTCTACAAGGTAGATAATTTACATGCTTTGTAAATTGCTTAGCACTGCATAAATGTTCAGTAATCCAAACCTAANATAAAGAGTCCCCTCCCCCAACTCCACCTCTCCCTTGGAAAATGTCTGCAGTGTGGTAGTGACATTTCTAGCTTCTTATTGAAGGTATTCTTAGGGGAGAGTTTTCAAAAACTGTCCTTCATAAAACAGATGAACACTTCATCAGAAAATGTGGTCTACTTAAAAAATAACTATGGAGCATGCTTAAAGTGTCGATGTTAGTTACGAGGGGACAAATTATATTCAGTGGAAGTTTTGAGAAAAGCCATGAAGTGCATAAGATGAATACATTCACTGTGATTCTCCTCCTCNGGAGCTAGAAAATAACTACTTAGGAAGACTATGCCTGAGAGTAATTGCTGTTTGATGGAGCAAAACTGGGGGAAATAATTATAAGAGTGAAGAAGATATTTCCTAACCATCTGTCATTTAAAAATAAGAAACAAAAAAGGGAAACATAGTATTTTTTTTCCAGACAGGCCTGGGAGCCGATACAAAAGGCAACATTCTGATGGTGTGCACAGGATAAGGAGACTAATGTAGTGATGCCCCACGCCTGAGGGATGTGATGGTGTTCCCGGGACATCTGAGACTGTGATGTAATGATGCCCACACTCGAGGTGTGCTTTGCTGTTTCTCTATTGCCTATATTTGACATTTCTACATAGCCAAAGGGAAAGAACACATCCAAATGAAATGTCAGTAATTGGAAGCAGGAGACACCAACAGAAAGATTTCCTCCTACTAGGGTAAAAAGGTAAATAAAAGATGGCACTGGGGAAAGTCATCTTTACCATCNTTAATTTCCTACTTGATTTAACGCACGTAATCTTGGTGGGATAGTGAAGGACAGATAACATTTGACTGGCAGTCTCTGGGGGCAGGCATGTGGAAATCTATGGGTAACGGCTTCTGTCTTTTGCCTTCCGAGTTATCTAGGTCTGCCTTACAGAAGACTGCATATGGAGGGAAGGAACAGGAGAACTGTCTGGGCAGCTTTGATATCCTTCAACCATAGAGTCAGTACCAGGCGAGACCATGAAAAAGGTCTGAGGAGCTGGACGCACTCCCCGTCTCTGGGTCTCCAGAGCACTTCATCGGTGCCCCTGATGACACTCTCCCTTTCCTCTCTGACATGACTGCTGTTTCCTCTCTTCTGACTAGACTCTGAGCACTGAGGGGCAGGGGAGGGGCAGCTCTGTGGGAGAATCTTCTTTGATCAGCCACCGACCCTAGCCGAGGCCTGCCAAGCACTGTCACAGGAAATACTTCTTATTGCAATCAAAGGAGAGGCCTGGAGAATAGGTGTTCTATGGGAAGAGTGGACACTGAGGTAGGCATATTGTTTTTGTTTGTATATATGGTTGCTTTTACTTCTTTGAATTTGTATTCCCTTTGTGGTTTTGTTTTGTTTTGTTTAACCTCCCTGACATCCATCCACTCTTTGGTGAGAATGCCTTGATGTCCTAAGTGGGATGTCATCAACATGTCTTCCTTCTCTGACCTANACAATCATCCTGCCATGGAGATGGAACTGGAGCACAAACACACGAAATCTGGAAATCTGCCCNTAGCAGCCTGTCCACTGGAGTCATGTAGATTCTCTATTTGGTCTTCTGTCCTTCGGCAGATGAACACTGACTTACTGTTTGACGTCACTCTACCCAGTGAGAAGCAGAGCCTGTATGTCTCCCTTCAATCTGGGCTCAACAGAATACGTAAGAAGTGACAACGGCCGCGACCGCGTCTGTGTCCAAGTCTAAGAGTTTCCTTCCTGTCTCTCCTTGAAGCCCTGAGTTATCATTTAAGTCCAGGCTCCCTGAAGCCACCATGGTATGAAGGTACTCAAGCTGCTCAAGAGAAGTGTCTAGAGAAACAGCTGCCCACCCGGTACTCTCTTCTAGACACCTTGAGTGAAAGAGCCTGCATGTGACACTAACCTCAGCAGTCATCTGACTCAGCTTTGTGAATCACCTCAGTAAGGATTAACTAGATGACTCTAACCCTTGAGAGAGATGACACAACTGTCAGAATCCACTGTGGTATAGTTACATGGCTCTATTAAATAATGTGCTGCCATGTGTGCTGAATAGTTTTCTGTCAACTTGACATAAGCTAGAGTTAGCTGAAAGGAAGGAACAATGACCTGGAAGTGTAAGCCAAATAAACCCTTTCCTCNCCAACTTGCTTTTTTGTCATGGCGTGTCATCACAGCAATAGAAATCTTATATATTTCGGAACACTGTTGTTAATTACATACAAATTTATAGGTAAGTATGGTTTCCCTCTTGATTATCATGTACCATCCTTGTTAACTAAGCTCTGTGTTTCACATTCTAGTTTGTCTAGTATCAGTAACTCTAAGCTGGCATTTCTTCTATTTCTAGGCTTGCTTTATATCTCATACATTTATTTCTTTCTTATTTCTAGACACACTTTCTCCCAGGCTTTCTCCCCCTAAATTCACGTGGTTTCCTTCTCATTGAGTCCCTCAAGGCAGTGCACCACTCAGCGTTTAAGTCCTGAGCCGTACATTTAAAAAAATCACCTCAGAAGCTTTAGGAAATGCACACTGCCTTCCTTCCCCTCTGCCTGCTCCTGCAGAGAAATGAACTCACAGTCTCCGAGGGAGAAGCACTTTTGCTGTTGTAGGAGAAAAAAAAAATAAGAAATAAGATAAGACTTAGTGTCTTAACCATTCTTAAAAGTACAGGTCAGTGGTGTTAAGTATGGCCAAACTACATGCAACTGACCTACTAAACTTTATCATCTTCAAAAGCTGAGACTCCCTGGTTTCATGATTAAATTTTTTTGCATTATATTTTCATGTCCATTAAAGGAAGAAGTATTGTTGTTTATCTCTTTTAACAATTTAAGTCTACTTGTTCTCAATTGTTTTTTAAGATTGATTTTACTTTATGTGTACAGTATTTTGCTTCCTTGTATGTCTGTGTACTACTTGGTGCCCTCAGAGGCCAGAAGAGGGCATTGGATCCCTGGAACTAGAGTTACAGATGGTTGTTGGCCACCATTTGAGTTCTGGGGATTCAACCCTGGACCCNAGGAAGAGCAACAAGTGTTCTTTACTGCTGAGCCATCTCTCCAATTCCTATTTTCAATTATTTACCAAACAGTTCCACAAAATTGATTTTATGTACAGTGAGATCATGTTCCAAATGAGGAAGTAGGGTCCACACTTCTCCTCATGTTAGGTATCTTAACACAGTTTGGGGATATGACTTGTGCAGAAGGCTGATGTGGAGAGAGAAGTGTTTCGGTCTTTTACTCATTTCCCTCTCGTCTTTCTCGTTCCTTACATCCTCACTACCTCAGACCTCCTCAACAGTCAGAAACCCCTCCTTGAGGAGGAGCACAGTAGTATTCTGATATTCTACCTTACGCTGGTATTATAAGCATCACAGAGCCTTCCTCTAATCAGGATGACCCTCTGACTCTACTTCCCACTATGCACAGCTTCTAATGAATCCATGGCTGTAGCAGTGGTCAGTCAGCCCTCTCAGTCCCTCATCACCAGGTGCCCTGGCTCTCACCCTGACCCTCAAGGCTCTCCATAGGATGGAATAGAGTGTTAGTATTTGATAACCTGAGGAAGCTGAAGTCATGGACACAGCAATGAGGCCATCATGGACACCGATGCAACCCTGGACCAATTTTGTTGGTTTCCATGATGCTGTAGTATTTACATTTATGCTTTTGAACTCAATCATATCACTCTGATTTCTCCCCCTTTTTTCAAATTTATTTCTTTTCATTTTTGTGCATTGGTGTTTTGCCTGCATGTGTGTCTGTGTGAGGGTATCAGATCCCCTGGAACTGGAGTTACAGACAGTTGTGAGCTGCCATGTAGGTGCCAGGAATTGAACCCAGGTCCTCTGGAAGAGCAGCTAGTACTCTTAACCACTAAGTCATCTCTCCAGCTCTGGTTTCTCCTTTTTTATATGATACTTATTATGCTCTTGTATCTGGAATGAATGTAGGGCCTGAGGATGAGGAGTATGCTGGCTGGTCTTATGTCACCTTGACACACAAACTAGAGTTATCTGAAAGGAGGGAATCTTAACTGAGAACATGAGGGAAGAGTTTTTTTGGGAGAAAGAAGCTACAATATAAAGGTTTGGGGCTTGAACTGGAGATGTAGCTCAGTGATAGAGCTCTTGTCTAGCAAAGCTCTGGGTTCAATCCCCACTATCACAAATATACATACATACATACACACATATGTATGTGAAAATATGTATATATATATATATATGTGTGTGTGTGTGTGTGTGTGTGTGTGTGTGATACATATATACAAATACATGTATGTATATATATATATATATAAAGTTTGGGGCTCATTTGGCCAAATGTTACATTACTTTTGGTTCAGCACACTTGTAACCTTAAAGAACTCTTTAATGTTTGATAGTCATTTTTTCTGCTTTGAAATTTTTATTATTTTACTGTTTAACTTTCNACTTAAAATATATTTTGTTATTAAGTGAAGTACTTCTTTCTAAACAGTTAAAATTTCTCAGTGCTGTTTGTTGAAAGTGCTTTCATATCTCATTATCATTTACTAGAGGTCTGTGTGTAGTAGGATTGACTTATGAGCCCTGTCCTCTGTTCTATGATTTCCCTCCAATCATCATATGATAGCACAGTGCTTTATGCTGAAGCTCTTATATTTCATAGTACCAGGGAGAGCTTATCCTGATGCATTCCCTTCTTCAGAATGTATTTTAAATCTTGTCTAGTTTTCCTAAATAAACCACTTTTTAAATTTAAAAGTCACACCGGACTAAGTCCCTTAGTCTTTGTATTAAACTCAAGTATTGATTTGAAGAAAACTGATAGGAATACAGGCATATATCAATATGAAATTTAAAAATCTCTCATTAAGCATGTTCCCCCTTTTCAGGTCATCCTTTTCATTAAGGTAATTTAAGGTTTCTATGCTTTTGTCTCATTTCCATTGTTAAAAAATTATTTATAGTCAATAGGATAACTTCATCTGTCCTGTTAGTAACTCTTGCATTGGTTGGAATTTTCATATATTTTCTTTGTGTCTGTCTTTCTGTCTCTTTCTTTCTTTCTCTGTCCTGTCTGTCTGTCTATCTCTCTCTCTCTCTCTCCTGTTTGTGTGTATGTGTGTGTGTGTGTGTGTTTAGAAGTATAAATACATCTTTTTGGTTCTGAAGAAATTTGTTTCCCTTTTCAAAAAATATGTTCGTATTTTATCTACTGAGCTCCTGAGTAATTTTTAGTTTCATTTCTGGTTATAGTAGCAGTTGCTGGCATTACAGGTATGTGCCACCAAATCTTCTTTTATGCTTTTCAATTATAGAAAATTATGGAAACTCAAGAAAGGGAAATCCTAATTTGGAGAATGCAGAGTGGAAGCTTTATGTATGGCCTTCCNTGAAGATGTCCATGANAATTTTAACAGTAGGGCAAAGGTCCTCTCCAAAAAAGTCTAGAAATAAAAATAGTTTACAAGGTTCACGAGCATAGCTGGGGCCATGGAGGAAGAATGGATGTGCACAAAGCTGGGAACAAACTTGTTTGNTGTTTATTCTGCAGAGAATGAAAATAACAGTTTCATATTTGTCCTTAAAATCTCAACTCCTGAAATACACGGAATTCCTNCAAGGTTTTGTGGCATTTCAGCATAGAGAAGGACAATGTTGTATTTGAGAACCACTATTTGTTCATTTCCTGTACGAGCCTGAGTGGAAAATGGGAGGAAAGGCCTTGTATTTAAGTTCCTTCCTGATTTTTCCCCACAGGGACAGGGATAGTTAGGTATTTACAAGTAGATACAAGCAAAAATCCATATAGTAAAACACAGGACCCACTCAGAGCAGAAGCACTTTAACTACAAGCACAAATATGTTTTCTATTGTGGTAGGAAAAAGTTTGTCATCTACAAAAGCTCCTTTAGAAGTTATCNAAAACCTGAGAAGGTTGGTTTGGGACCTTTGCCCAGTAATTTGAAAGGACTATTTTCTTTTTAATTTTTAATCTTAGGCTTAATTTTTCTTGGTATGAGGCCCAGTCTCTCACCAGCAGTGAGTCAGAAAGAGTGCTTGAAATAGTTCTTGTGACATTATCNCTGTCCATGCCTTGTTGCCCAAGGATTGTCAAGCCTATTTCTTATGCATCTAATTATTTCACCAAAACCAGAAAAATATTCCTATATTAAAAGTTCATCAGATTACATAAAGATGCTTAAATTCATCTGTCAAAAATGTGAAACAACAGACAGCATTGTATAATGTCTATTGATGTAAACTTCAGGTCTGTGATAAAAATTGTAAGGCCTAATGGGACCCAGCAGTTTCCCAATCCTTTTCCCCTAACCAGGAAGATCTACTCAATGAATGCTAATCACTAATAAGAGAAATGTTGTAGTAATGATACCTGTCAAAACAGTAATATAAAAGTAAAACCATTCACAGAATGTGGCTGGGGACAGGCATGCGCTATGGTCCTCAAATGGAGATCAGAGGACAACTTCTATATGGGAGTCCAAAGCCATCTGTTTGAGGGGACATTTTATCATTAACTAGACTGAATGTTACATTAGTTGGCAGTGTCCATCTTATGGTGTAGGATGCAGTAACAGAAGCCATGTGCCTGATCCTCCTTCCTAAAACCCTAAAAAGTAAANAAAAACAGACTGTTTAGTAAACAGTATGCTTAACCTAAAGAAGGCCACAACTTCCAAGAAATGTCACAATGAGGTACTGTGAGAAGGTTTGACATTTCTTCCCCAGTCTGTCCCACCTTTTTCAAGCATTGGTGGCTAGAAGGCTGTGGTGGCTGGTGATTTTGTACTACCAGAGCACTTTGCAGTGTTGCTGGTGTCCCTGAAGAGCCTTTGTTGACCATACACATGGGTGTCGTCAAAAAGAACATGAGTGGTTGGACAGGAAGGGCCCAAGGCAAAAATGTCACTAAGTCATCACCAACTCTGGCTTGAATGGAAGAAAGGTCCCTTGCTGTTGGCATATAGGAGTATCTTAATGTGTTTGGGCTGCTGCAGCAAAATACTGTTGGCTGAATGGTTTATGGGCAACAGAAGCTTGTTTCCCANNATTCTGAAGGTAGGGAGTTCTAAATTAGGTTGCCAGAGACTTGGCGTCTGATGAAGGCTAACTTCTCTTTTCATAAGCAGTGCCTTCTCTNTCTTCATGGGGCAGATGAGGTGAAATCTCATTCAGGAGGACTCCGCCCTGGTAACTTTATCATCATTCCAAAGCCNCATGTTCTAAACCTACCACACCAGGGAGCAGGAGTAGTTGGGAGAAAATGGATACAGCTAAATCAAGAGAGATATTCCTCCTGCGGCTCTTGATGTTTTCATCTTTCCATTCTTGCTATATATCTCCCTTCTGTGCTACAGCCCTTGATTATAAGTAACGTAAGTCAGGGGTTAGGATGTAGCTTGGAAGGGAGACATGGTTGAGGGAGGGAATGCCAGGAGAAATAGCAAGAATTGAGGGGCAATCTAGTGCAGTGGAAACTTCCTAAGATATATGAAGGCAATCCTNATGAAGTCTCCAAACAATGAGGGAGACAAAGTCCCAACTGGCCATCTCTTGTCACCAAATGAAGCTTCCAGTACCAGGACTAGGTTACATCCAATCAAGCTGTTGGCCAAAGGGGTCCCATGGGAATCTCCAAACAACCCAAGCCAAGACAGTTGGTTGCTCTCTGCAAATGGACAGCAAGGCCCCATTGCTGAAGACAACATCTACACAACTCACTGACCATGGAGAGCGAAGATGGTGCTTACATGGAACCTTTACCCCTACATTCTAGTATTNTTCATACAGGAAGGTAATCTGCAGACTACCAAAAGAGAAATGCAAACACCAACCCAGCCACAAAACCTTTAATCTACAATCTGTCCTGCTGGCAAAATATGCCAGGGCAATGGTGGCATAAAGCTTGTGTGAGTGACCAACCAATATCTGATTTGACTCCATGAGATGGAACCCATACCCAACACTCTTTGAGCAACCAAGATCCAGAGACTAGATAGCCTAGAGACCTAGGGTAAAACNAAATANCACTGATCTAAAACAAAAGCAACAATAAAATGACTCCTAATGATATTCTGCTATATTCATAGATCTGTGACTTACTTAGCCATCATCAGAGAAACTTTCTCCTGCAGCAAATTAGAACAAAAACAGAGACCCACAGCCATAAATCCCTCCTCTCAGAGCTCAAGGAATCCCACAGAAGAGGAAGCAGAAAGAATGTAAGAGCCAGAGGGGATGGAGGACACCATGAGAACAAGGCCCTCTAAATCAACTGAGCAAAGTTCATATGAACTCACAGAGACTGAAGCAGCAAGCACAGGGCCTGCATGGGTCTGCACCAGGTCCTCTGTGTGTATATTATAGCTTTCAGTTTAATGTTTTTATAGAACTCCTGAGTATGTGAATGAGTGGGTCTCTGATTCTTGTGCCTTCTCCTGGGGCTCTTTTCCTTCTGTTGGTTTGTCTTGTCCAACTTCAATGTGATGGTTTGTAAACCAAGGCTTTTCTGTCCTGCCCAGTCCTGCAGCCACTTTTAAAATAATCACTCAGAGGCTTAATATTGATTACAAACCATTTGGCCTATTACTCAGGTTTATTATTAACTAGCTCTTACAGTTTAAATTAACCCATTTCTATTAATCTATATTTTGCCACGTGGTTTCATGGTGTTACCTGTTCTCTAGTACATCTTGTTGCTCTGACAGCTCACTGGCATCTCCTCCCAACTTTACCCTTCTTCTTCTCCCTGTATCTCTGCTTGGATTTCCTGCCTGGCTCTATCCTGCCTTGCTATAGGCCGAAGCAGCTTCTTTATTAACCAATGGTAATAAAACATATTCACAGCCTACAGAGGGATTATCCCACAGCAGTGGTTTTTGTTTTATCTTATTTTATTTTNTTTTGTTATGTTTTGTTGTTATCACTTAGAAGCCTGTTCTTTTCAAATGAGAGGCAGAAAGGGAGTGGATCAGATAGAAGGGGAAGTGGGGAGGAACTGGGAGGAGTAGAGGGAGAGGAAACTGCAATCAGGATACATTGTATGAGAAAAGAATCTATTTTTAATAAAAGGGAAAAGAGCCTACAAAATAAAAAAAAAGAGAAAGAAAGAAGGAAGGAAGAAGGAAAGAAAAATAGCACAAGTTATGGCTCTCCGTTTGCTTATGACCTGACAATGCATTCATTTAACACAGATGCAGCACCTACAACATAAGGCAGGGTATGTGCCAAACAAATGGTGTAGCCACTATACATGATAGGATTTAGGAGGCTATCTCCAGATCAATGCCTGGAAGACATTACCAAAGAATCTAGACTGATGAAAGGAGGGGATTTGGACTACAATAAAGGGTGATGGTACTAGAAGGATAAAGGGGCTCAGAGAAATCAAGCTGGAAAGGGACCTACCACCTAGGCTGGGGACTCCCGAGGGGTAAGAAACTCATGGGGGGAAAGGAAGGCTGAATGATGCTGGCCCTCTGCCCTGTGTTCTAACCCTCAGAACTATGATGTCTCAGTCTACACAGCAAAGGGACTNGTGTGGTTATGGATCTTGAGATGGAGGAGATGGTCCTGTATTATCTGGTCCTCAATCTCAGTTCCTTGTAAGACATGAGCATGAGAAGCAGAGACTGGAGTTCTATAGCCACAAGCCAAGGAATATCTGAAGTGAACAGAGGCTGAGAGAAAAAAGACAGGATTCTCCCTACAGCCTAAAATGGTAGCTCAGACTACACACATCTGATTCAGTCTTCTGCCCTCAGAGATATCAGAGAATAGATTACTGTGCTTGTCAGCTGCTGAGTTTGTGGAAATCTGTGAGAGCATCCCTAGGAAGCTCACCCATCTGCTACCCATCACCTGTGTCTCTGCTTGCCTGCTCTACCTCCTTTTTTATAGGTAAAGCTCTCCTGTCTCCCAGATTCCCTCATTAAACTACCTGAACTCAANACCCAACACTAGCCTGGGAATACATTACCAAATACATTGTGTGACCTTCTCATAGGGCTGTCACAGGATTCCCAATTAAACTGGAATTTCAGATAAACTACAGGTAATGCATGCATGATCTGGCATATTTATACTAGAAAGTGGTATGAAATTTGGATTTAAATGAGAATCATGTTTTATTGGTTTTTACCTCCCCAAATCTACTGATAATCATCTGTTGTGATAACAGAGCCTCAAAGTGAGTAACTTACAGAGAAGAAAATAAATCTATCTCCACAGTTCTGAAGGCTGGGAGGGTCAACATTAAGCTGCTACTATCTGGATATGTGGTTGGGGGCTTTTTGCTATGTTATGTTATAGCATGGCAGAAGGCATCTAAAGGCATGAGTGAGGGAGTGTACGTGCTCAAGTCTCTTCTTCATCTTGTAAAGATACTCATGTCATCCTAGGGGCCCCAGCCTCATGATCCTATTAACAAACTGCTTCCACAAAGCCCTACCTCCAAATGCTACCAACATATGAGTCTACAGCTCACATTCCCCACACACCACACCATACTATCTGATCATTTTCTTCCTGGCCATCCTTAGTCTTGGAACCCTGCCTGACTATTTTCCATGAAGATGACTTCATCTCTGCCTGCTACTTCCTAGTTCTCATGCCTCTAAAGCAATCCTATTCAGACCCTTCTTATCAGCACTGTGACAATGTCTGCCGTGATGGCCTTTCATGACAATCTGTATAACATTTGCAAAGTTGCAGAACAAAAGCATAAGCAACATTTTATCTTAAAATAAGAAACNGGATTAGAAATTCTAATTTAGGAAATTGTCTCTCTGCTGAGTACTAATTATGTCTTTAATTTACTGTCTTACCAACTGTGATCATAAACCAAAGTACCATGGTTAAAGGGCAAGTTTCCAGTCAAATAAATCACAAATTCTAGCCAGCCAGTGAAAACATAACGTGCTCTTTTCTGTTTTTATAGTCCTAGAAAGCAATACATACGGACTAGCATGCAATAAAGCTGTTATCTGAGTGTGAGAAAAATCTGTATATTAGTAGTTACATTATTGCTACATCTGCCTGATAAATTCAGATGCCTTTTGAAAGACTGACCATTTTCCCATCAGAAGTGAGGTACAAAGTAATGTTTACTTTCCCAAAGATTTGTCACAGCCATTCTTCCCATTCCTTCTGGTGGTTCATCTGTTATAACTCAGAGAATTACAACCTACGGTCAACACAAGCCACAGTGATAAATGTGCGGTTGGCTCGTGTGAAAGGCCATACAGATTTTCTTCAGGAACAAAGGAGGGAAGAGTTATGATGGAAAGTGAGATGTGTGAGAATGTCAGCAGGGTTAAAGCTGAGGCCTAAAGGAAAATGTAAAACCACTAGATTAAGATTATGGTTGCAAAAGGGGAAACTGAGTCAGGAAAGCTTCAGATCAGTGCTCTGTGAGCTACCTGAGATTCACTCAGTGGACAAGCTGTGGGTTCTGGAACAAAGGGATGCCTTAAGCACTGTCAGTAAAATGGCAGGTAAACACAATTTTACCAAAATCTTGGTAATGTTCTATACACAAAAATGTAACATATTGGGGCTAAAGATATGGCTTAACAGTTAAGACTGTGTACTGCTCTCACAGAGGACCTGAGTTCATTTCCCAGCGTCCCCATCAGTTGGCTCTCACAACCGCTGTAACTCCAGCTACAGAGAGCAGACACCACTGGCTTTCTCAGAACCCTGAATTCATGTGCACATACTACCTATCCCACATATATATATATAATTAACACTAAAATTACATTTATATAATATATTAAAGGTCATTTTTATCATGAGTCTTTTCAAGATGTTGTGTAATTGAAGAAAATTCATTAAGTGATATAGATAAAAATCAGAACCTCCCAATCAATGGCTCTGCACTGTATCTATCTACCCATATAAAATTTTCATCACCAATAAGGCAAGGTGGGCACAAACCAAGAGAATTGAGGAGCAAGAATGGCTGCTGATGTGGAGAAAAGTCACAAGGTTTTGGACGCCCCCATTAAGGGTCTTTCTCCCCTTGTTTTGGTTTCACAGTTTCAAGACTAGACCTGTGGTAATTTAGGAAACCCAGTCACTTTATTGCTCTGGTGANCAGGTAGTTAAGTACGTGCTTTATAAATGAGGTTTCACTTGAGTAAAATTGCACTTGAGAATTGATCAGGAGGAAGCTCTTGGGAAAGATGCAGAAAGCAAATCTAGCTTTCTGGTTGTCATCCCCAGGCAGAGTTTCCTTACTAGAGAATTCTCCGCAGTGGTCTGGGGGTCAGAATATCTCCAGAGGCTGTCCGAGAGGACCTTGAGGATAGTCCTGAGGATCGTCTCAGCATTGTTTGCCAACATCTACAAACAGGAAAGATTGCATTCTCAGATAATTCCTACCCAGTGAAGAATCTGAAGAAGTGAGAATCATGGTATCATACAGGAAGAGCCTTGAATTTATTTCAAAAGGTGGGAAAAAATTGTAAATCACTGACGACTGTGGTTAGTGACTAGTCTCTGTGGCAGTCCTCAAAATGAACAGAAACACACTAGCTGTCTCACTAGAGTCTATAATGCTGTTGTTTAGAAGACAGTGAAAGGCCAGCAAAGAAAGCTCAGCTGGTAAAAGCATTGCTGTCCAAGACTGGTGACCTGAGTCTGATTGCCAAGACTGGCGATGCAGGAGAGAACCAACTTCTGGGAGTCGTCTCCTGACCTTCATGTACACACTGTGCAATGTGTGCCTGAATTTACAA
>LZPO01087266.1:0-14943 GCA_001675575.1 Neotoma lepida | reverse complement strand
GCATGATTCTAGAGGTACTTCAGGGAAGGCTCAGTGCTGGGATGATAAAGATTATTTTGACAACAGGGCAATAGAGCCATTATAAGAAAAAGATCCTGCCCTAAGTCTCAGCTGGGTTTCTAAGAAGACAACCTTGGTTAAAAAGACCTCTTCAAAGTGTTCAGTGCTGTCAAGTTTAATGAAACTCCTCTTCCCCCTCCAGGATTGTCTTTCTAATGTCAGCTTATTTGAAGAGGCTGCTGTCAAAAAGGCTTCTGGAAGAACCAGGAGGGAACATGTCAAATCATTACTAGAAAATGTTTCTAATGTAAGAGAAACTTGTTTCACTTGCCCAAAGATTCCCTTTAATAGGTAAGTTCAGAGGCTGTAGAGATGGTTCANCAGTTAAGAACACATACTGTTCTAGTAGGGGACCCAAGTTTGGTTCCTAGCACGTGTATCCTAGCAACTCACAATCACCTGTAATTCCAGTTCCAGGGAGCCGATACCTTCTTCTGGCCTTCATAACACCTGCACTTGTGTGTACAACATACAGCACGCGCACACACACACACACACACACACACACACACACACATAATTAAAAAATAAAAGTAGGGATGGTTGCTCTTCCAGAGGACTCATGTTGGATTCCCAACATTTATGAGGCAGCTCACAAGTATCTCTTAACTCCAGTCCCAGGGGATCCAATGCCTTCCTATGGCCCTCAAGANCACTGCACTGTACAGACACAATGCCCATGCACATGAATAAAATTGAAAATATAAATATAAAGGGGATATGTGACATATCTTAAAGTCCTAAGATATCACACGAGAGAAATAAACAGTGAAGCAGAGAAATGAGGGGAGGAGATATTGACAGGAATTGTTCCAACAACAATCACAACAGTTGTAGCTGCCTTGTTCCAAAATAGACTCCAAGTGAGTTTATTTCCTGTTCAAGTGTAGAGTGTGGACTCTCCCATCAAACACCTGGGCATAGATCACATATTATGAAAGTACTTGGAGCAGGGAAGAGAGCTGGTATTGATTCAGAAAACCCTAAGTACTATTCTTCTGTCCCTACATATCTAGGAAGAGTTACCAATAGACTGAGAAGGATTTTANATTTCTACAGCACCTAGAAAAGTGAAACCATGCTGTGGGATATTTGATCGCACTGTGAACCCCCGAGACTGTGTTAATGAAATCAACGTTGGATCAGGGAGCAGAGCCAGTGACTAGTTGACAGGAATTAGTCAAAGAGAGTACGGAGGAGCCAGGAATATGGATAGAGAGACACACAGGAAGGAGTAAGAAGGGACTTGGATATTTGAGGTATTTTTGGTTTAGGTACAGTAGAGAGGTGCTCTCTTTCTGGGTCTCTGGCCAAAAGGGAAGGTCAGCTGGTTGCTTCTTGGCCCCTGTGAGCTAGGAGGTTTTCACCCCAACATCTGACTCCTCAGTCTTTAGAGATAAATAGAATGATAGAGACTTAGTTAAAAACAACATTTGGCAGCAGTGGCAGGGCCAGTGCCAGTGGGACCAGAAGTCCTGCCANGCCATGGCCTGAGTGGTGTGGCACTGACTGAGGGGCAGGGGGGCCTCAGATGGTAGCTAAAATATCAGCAGATTCAGGTGCAGCTGCTGTGCTGGAGAAAAACACCAGGAGCACACAGATCATATGAGATGGAGAAAAGTAGAGACCTAGGAAAGCAAAATAAAACACTTGGCCCCTCTTCAAATGCAAGCTTTTCCTANAGCTGTCCACATAAAATGCCCTAATATTAGGAACTCCATCACAGANGACATTTAGGGCTAGAAGTCACCTGTCTAATGGGCATCTGTCCTGATGGGACGAANTGACACTCTTTTTCAGAGCACTATTTCAAATAAATNAGCTTTCTCATCCCCGTGTACTACAAAAGGAAAGAAGATGGGAGAATGGTTGAAGAATGCACAGACAGTTTATTAAGATGTGCCTACCAGTACCATCAAATTACTGAAAAACCAGATTATGATTATTTGAACTTAAGAACAAGAGAAGTCAAGTTGTTCTACATCATGCTGGGTGTGATAATAATTCTTTAACATTTTTGTTTAGACTTTGAGAATATGATGGTAACTATAGATTCTCTACTTAGAAAAAAATATACACACATATCACTTAGCCACAAAATNCTACTCTACGAGTAGTGTGTCACACTTTTCATTGCTGTGACAAAACACTTGAGATGAGACCTTAAAAGGAGGTAGGATTAAACCAACGATATGTAAACACTATGCTATACGGATGCCCTTCTTCCTTTCTTTATGCTAGAGACTATCTCCTCAACTGAACAGATAATCAGTGAAGATAAACCAATGAATTTACTTCAGACTCATATAAACAAAACCTCAGTTTCTCTTACAGACCCAACTTTCACCTAATAATCACCATGGAATTACTATTTTGTTCAGTTATATATCACTCTCCCAGAAAGACAGGGAATTTTTTTTAAAGCTTAATGTTTTCTACTATTCCTTGAAAGTTAAATATTTTCAAAGAAATGGTTCACAGGTTTTTTGCTTGTGCTTTTAATTATTTAATTTCCAAGGCCCTGTATATCTGTTTATGTCTGCTGTTATGTGCAGGCACTGTCTTGATCTTAGACATCACCTCAAGTCATCAGAAGACATCTAAAATGATATGCAGTGATATTTCCAGCATTTCAGACAATATTTTCATCACAGAACAAAGTCACTAGGTCTTGAGGATTTAACTCAACATTGGTTATAGAAATAAGGCTTCATTGAACACTTATTCCACTGTGGTTTACCGTGTTTTAATGTATTGTTCAGGTTTTTTTTTTTTCATCAATACTTAACTAAATGCTTTAAACAGAATTAAATTAAAAATTAATCCCCTCTGCTTCCTTGCCTTCTGAAGTAGCCTCTTCTTCCTGTTTCAAGGCTAATACTCCCTTGGGTCCTTTTGTGGTCTGATATGTGGCTAGAGGGTTTGCAAATGCCTTAATTTCTGTTTCCTCTTCCTCAAAAGTTGTTGCTATTTCTTTTAACTGCTTGGAAAGAATAACTAATGCCACCTTCCNCTTTTGTGATATATCTGTTTAGAGTTGAGCTCCATGGATTTTGCTCAAATATCTTTTCAATCTACCCACATTTGAGGGAAGTGACATTAGTCCTCTGTATCTGTGGCTTCTGCCTCCATGGGTTCAATGAGCAGTGAACTGAAAATATTTTAAATAACTTGCATCTCTACCAAGCACATACATTTTTTTCTTGTCATTACTCTAATAAGTATTACCATATTGCACTTATCTAGATGGTACTGACATTATATTAGGTTATAGGTAACTTAGGTGATTTGAAATACATGGGAGAATGTACACGGGTAGGTTATATGTAAATACTGTGCTATTTCACACAAGGACTTCAGCTTCCTCAAACTGTGGCATCTGGAGGATCCTGAAGCCAATTCTTTACCAATATTGAGGGCCGATGGTGTCTTAGGTCTATTGCTGTGCTAACCACCATGACTAAAAACAACTTTGGGGAGGAAAGGGTTTATTTGGCTTACACTTCCACATCACTATTCATCACTGAAGGAAGTCAGGACAGGAGCTCACTAACAGGGCAGGAACCTGGAGGCAGGAACTTATGCAGAGGCCATGGAGGGGTGCTGCTTAATGACCTGCTCATTCTGGCTTGCTCAGCCTGTTTTCTTATAGAACGCAGAACCACCAGCCTAGAGATGGCCCCACCCACAGTGGGCTGGGCCCTCCCCCATCAATCACTAATTTTAAAAAATGCCTTGCAGGCTCCCTTACAGCTTGATCTTCAGCATTTTCTTAATTGAGGTTCCTCCTCTCAGATGTCTTTAGCTTGTGTCAAGTTGACATAAAACTAGTCCATACAAACGATATTTTGTTTTCATTAAGTATAACGTGATTTCTGGAAATTGTAGACTTTGACACACACTTCCGTGTTTCCACAGCTATATTCCCACTGAAACCTATAGCAAAATAGGAGTCACAAAGTGAACTTTCCCCAAACTTCTCCACCAGAAATGCCNCCGTGTTACATAGGTCTTTTCTCTCCCCTTGCTTCTGATTCCCAGAGTTTACCTACCTCAGATCCAGGATTCCATCCTGGGGACATTGTTTCACTCCTTCCCCCTTCTCTTCTAAGTTACAAAATTTGTTGTACTCATAGGCTCTTACCCTTCAATATTAAAGTGTGTTCCTTTTTCCTTTTCTTCTATCTTAAAAAGAGAATTTTTTTGTTCTTTTTTGAGACAGGTTTTCTTTCTGTAGCCTTGGCTGTCTTGGAACTAGCTCTGTAGGCTAGGCTGGCCTCGAACTCATAGTGCTGGGATTAAAGGGGTGCACCACCACTGACCAGTGAGAAAATTTCTTTAGTCATATACCCTCTGCCTTCTTCTCCCCTCTCATCCCTCCCTCACCCTTTTCAGATAAGGTCTTACTATATAACCCAGGCTAGCCCTGAGCTTATAGTCCTCTCTCAGCCTCCCCTCATTATCTGTTGTGGTTTCAATGTGAGGCGTTCTTTATAAGCTCCTGTGTTTGAACCTTGGTCCCTGGCTGGTGGTGCTGTGTAGGGAAGAAGTAGAACCTTTGGTGTATGTCTAGCTAGCAGAGTGGGCTGTTGGGGGAGGGTCTTGGAAATGATATCCCTTCTGGCTTCCCAAAGCGCTCTGCCTCCTGATGCACTAGGATGTGAGAAGTGGCAGGCAAGGAGCTCCTGCCACCATGCCTTCCCCACCATGACGGACTGTACTCTCTCAAGTGTGAGGCAAAATAAATCTTCAATTGCTTCTGTCAGGTATTTTGTGACAGTGACAAGAAAAGCAACCAATACACTTTCTCATCTCCTATCTATTTTTCCCCTACTTCTCACCATCTAACTTGCTCATATACCCCCCCACCCCCAACCACCCAGCTACCATAGCCAATGGCAGCATTCCATTCTGTCCATTATGGTATTATAGGATGAGTGCCTGTTCACTGAGAGCTACACAATCAGCTACAGCTCATCTTTTCAGCCTTCCCTTAACACCACTTAAATCTCCTCAAACTTCAAGTTTTCTTCCTTCCCCCCCACGAGACCTCTTTTTAATATACATCTTAAGGTAACCACTCCCGCACCCATGACTTCAATTACTTCCTGTATTCTCTGATTTTAATACAACTTCCACTGTTGTTTCACTGAACAGGTTTATCTTACTCATTTACTAAAACCATAGATCCCAAGTTGCTCCACAGAAGTAGCCAGGAAATCAAAGCAGCATTCTTAGAATGTAAACTGTAGGAAAACTTTCCCCAATTACTCTTCTTTTATTTTAGTGTAAGTGCTACTTTTGAAAGAGTTTGAGTTGGGGTATGGAGTTAGCTTATAGAGGTTCACATCCAACTTTCAGAGCGATTCATTTCCATAAGTCACCTAATGTAGAAAACTATTTNCTTCTTCNNTCTTATGCTTCCTCCTTTAACTGTCTAGGAGGGAGGCATCAAAATCTACCTAGTCCCCTAAATCAGAACTTTAGCCGTCTTTATTCAAATTCTACTCTTGTTCTCCCTCCATATCCAATTGCTAAGCACTTCCTACTTCACCTCATACATGAGTAGAAGTTCTTTGTCTCCCCTCAGTCACCACCGCACTTTGTTGGGTCTATCTTTCCCTCCTGTGAGAATGAATATGCTCCCTTAACTGGTCCTTAATTCCCTTCCTTCTTATTGTCCAGGGTGACCCAGTCACAAATACATCTGACAGTGACTTTCCAATTTCATGTGAGACTTCAACAACTATTTCCAATATACCATTCAAACTCTTGACTTCACTGACTTTCAGGTCAGATAGGTGTGTTTGTACCCCAAGTTCAGCAGTGTNAACTCGGACAGCTAGATGCTCCCAATTTTTGCTTCTCGTTTGCCTGAATGCACTGGGAGCCTGGACTTCAGGAACAGAGGATGAACTTGAAGGTTCAGTTACAGAAGGCATTNAAAAACCCATGTGAAACGATTACTCTTAAACTAAACACCACCAAGTACCAAGTCTCTGTCCCCTTCCCCAAGTGTGACTTCCACTGGTACTTTGAGATAATCACATTAAGGTGTGTGTAGTGATCTAGATCACCCGGAATTCCGACTATTCTGACTCCTGCCTGAGCAGTTATGTAACCTTGGGAAAGTTACTTAATTTCTGCATCTCGCAGTCTCCCTACCCACCCCCAGTAAAATCTGGGAGACGGAACAACATTGGATTGCTTTAAACTTAAGAGTCAGGGAATTCCGTTGGCATGGTGACCAGTACATGGCGCTTGCTAAATGTTAATTGTTCTCTCCCATCCCCATCAATTAGAGCTGTGTGGTTCTCAATTTCGTAGGAGAAAACTGCTCTCTGTATTGCTAGTTAAAGAAAGGAAATCTGGAAACGCCTGTCACGAGATGGGAGAAAACAGGCTTTGAAATGGGAGCTGCTGGCTCCCAGCTTTTCTGAGCTGGGAGGGACGAGTTTGGTCCTAATTTTACGTACGAGGAAGTTGAAGGGTGACGTGTCCTCGGGCCTCATGCAAGGCACAGTCGCAACTCTTTATTGAGCGTGAGCCGAGAGCCCCGGGGTTGCTATGGGCAAGTTGCAAGCGAAAACGTAACACTGGAAAGACGGGGGAGCGTTTAGCTGTATACAGCCGGCCAAGTCCGGTGCAACTTACTTGGGTGAGCAAAGGGAAGCTGTCAGACATAGAGAAGCCCCGCTGCTGACAGAACCAGCTCTCNATCAAGCTGGGCCCCTCGGGGCCCGCCTCGAAGCTCGGCCTCGAGTAGCGAACTGCTGCAGCTCATTCCCAGGACCCCGGCTCTCTAGCTGCCCACGATGAATGGAAACCCGAGTCCGCCCCGCGCGGCTTGAGGAACGGGGCGGGGCTTTGTGAGTCACGTGCCTGGGCCGTAGGCGGGCTCGTGGAGGGAAGTCCGAGTCTGATTGGATGCTCGTCACCAGGTGACCGCGGGACGCGTTCCGGTTGGCAGGAGCCGGCTAGCGGCCTTCAGTCTGGAGGCGGCGACGGAAGGAGGAGGAGCTCCGGCCGCGCTCTCGGCCCGCAGTGGCTGCGTCTCCCAGCGCTTGTCGGGTCCCCACCCCTTTTAAATAAGCCGGGCTGGTCGCCGCCCTCACAGACTAGTCCGCTGTGGGGAGGCGGTGGCGGCGAGCCGGCGGGGGTGCGGCCGAGGCCGGAGCCCTGCCCCGGGCCGGGCGGCGGGGCGGGCGGGAGCGCAGCGGGCGCGGCGGCGAGTGCGGGCGGGCGCAGCCCCGCTCAGCCCGGGGCTGCCGGCGCCGACCGCGCCATTGTTGGGGGAGGGGGCGGGAGCGGAGTCCGGGGCGAGCGGAGGCGCAGGCGGCGGCCGAGCGGAGCGGACGCGCCCCATGGGGAACACGCTGACCTGTTGCGTGTCCCCCAATGCCAGCCCCAAGCTGGGCCGGCGCGCGGGGCCGGCGGAGCCCGACTACGAGTCCGAGGTCTACGAGGCGGCGGCCGGGGACGCGGTGGCGGTAGCACCGGCGCCCACTGCGGCCGTGGAGCCCGCCGAGTTGGATTTCGGAGCCGGCGAGGGCCACCACCTGCAGCACATCAGCGACCGAGAGATGCCCGAAGGTGAGGAGGCAGCGTGCGCGTCCGGGCCGCGGCACACCTCTGGCCTCCACCGTCTCCCAGGGTCCGGTTGGGAGGCGGCCGCTGCCTCGGGTTCCTTCCTGCCCAGAGTAGGCTGGCGCGGGCCTGGGCACCGGGGATGAAGGCTGTGACTCGCGTCTCCACCCCTTATTCTTTCTCGGCCGCGTCTGGCCAGTTTCTCTCCCACCCCTACGCCCGGTTCTTGTTCCCTCTTCCCATTCTCTCATCCCGACNTGGGACCCTGCAGCCCGCACCGCTTCCTCTTTGTACTGCTGGGTACCGTCCAGTGGGACTTTANCAAGACTTCATGTGTCTGTATATAAGTGCCCCTTTTCTTAATAAAACTCCCAGGACCCTAACCTTGGAATAGCCATCCATCTCCCTGTTCTTCCTTAGCCAGATGGTACCTAAGGTAAGAACTTAATGGTTCCTCTTCCCCGGAACCAGTTAGGTAACTGATATCAGAGCAATCCAGACTCAGCCTGTTTGAGGATTTCTTATTTATGTTCAAATAGAGATTGCCACAGAAATGTGTATGGTATTAAATAAGATTTTAAAAGTACCTTCAATATAGGCTGCTTTATTGCTTCCAATTATAATTGGAACACAGAAAGGAAATTGGGAAAGGGGGCTTCTGTGAAAGATGTCAGTGTTTTCTTCTCGGGGCTACGTTCAAGTCCCGTTTCCCTTCCTCCCCAAGGAGTTTACCCTCCGTCTTCTGCTGACTTTAAAGTTCTCATTTCGATAAATACACCGCCACTTTAAAGACTTCATTTTCTTTATTCTCTTCCGAAGGTAGAGGCCAGACGTTTCAAGGGAGTCAAAAGCTAAAATTTAGCCTTAAATTAGTAATGTAAAGGTTTGGGAGTTAGGGTGAAGCCCTTGCAGGTGCCTGTAGTGTTTATTTCCATGACTTTTTGCCCTTCCCCACCTCCTGCCTGGAGAATTTTATCAGTGCTGAGCATGTTGAAGGAAAAGCCAAGTTCGGCGTACGGAGAACCTCTGGAAGATGGGCTGGGTGGGTGGGTAGGAGGGAGCAGAGGAAGTGCTTGATGCGTTATAAGTAGAATTTTGAAAACCTGTGAGTCTAAGGAGAAGTAATGCCGGATGAAAGGATGGTTCTTGAAGGCTACGGACTTGTAAGACAAAGTATCATCAGGTGTTTAAGCCAAATTGACCCATTTGTTTCACTTAAATGCTACAGATTATTTCCTTTCTTTAGAGGAATATCTTAGAACCTTTTGACTTTAGTTGGACTGTTGTCTTCGTGTTAGAATAACTTAAGGCCCATGATTGATACACTTTTGTAACTTTCTGTAATATTTAAATACTATAAAAGAACGCAAAAGTAATTGTATCTTTAAACAGTGGTCTGCTTGCACGCCTCTGTGTGTGTGTGTGTATGTGTGTGTATTTACGAAAACTTCTGTTTTAAGGTAAGCCTCTGGNTTTACAAACCAGTTAGTATGTGGGTAGTATTGGATGAGAGTCCAAATGAGACCTTTTTATAATTCTTGAGGGATTACAACACAATTTCATGTATGCTCATTTGTCCCTTCCAAACACAAAGGAAGCCTGTATGCATTTTCACTATTACTGATGAGGATGCAAAGTTAAGCTATGACTGAAGTTGCTTCTGCATGAACTGTTCTAAAGGACTAATGTGGAGGTGGTGATGTGCTGGGTTGGACTCTTGGGAATGTATACTTTATTTTACTCTGTACAGAAGAGCTCTTGGTTCTAAGTTCTTCCCTGTTTCAGTTACATTGCAAGTAACTGATGCAAAGGCAACATTTGCTTTAGATCTCATATCTATCTCATATGTATTCTTTTCAGTGAAAATGAGTAAAGGGAGAGGAAAGAATGTGACCCAAATTTACTGATGATGTAAATGGGTCTGTTCTGGTAACCAGGAGTTGAGCTGAGAATGCTGACAGAACATTAAGAAAGGCTGGCAAGAGATGTGTGAGCATAGAACTGTATGATAGGGAATGCTAAGTCAGAAATTTAGAAAAAAAAATGAGTTTGTGAGCATAGAATTCGAGCTTCTTAATATTCCCATTAAAATGTCAGCTTTTCCTCTGAATTTCATCTTTAGGTCTGGAGGCCTGGTTTAAGGGTATAACATCTCCTTGCCCAGGAAGTACAGGCTCCTAGGCTTGATCCTTAGTGCTGCCAAAACCTTGTAAAATTAAATTCNTTGGCACTCAGTAAGGTGATAAGAAATTTCAGCATTTGACTAAAAACACCAAATATATAGAAACACATTGAAAGTTTGCTTTTAATATCTTTATTTCAGAAAATTTTACATCAGTTTCCTTGGAAACTGAGAAATAGCTTGAAAGTAGCCTTTTTTATAGAGAAGAATTGAATTGTTTTGATTTCTTAGATAAAATCTTGAATAAATGATGTTTTGCTTCATTCTCTTTTGAAACACTTTTGAGCATTCAAAGTCACTTCCAGGACTTCCACAGTACATAGATTAGTGTTCCCTAATCCATTGGCTCCANCGACATGTCTGAGAGGACTGATGGTGATGACAGTAACACAAAACAGGGTACTGGGGCCTCTTACATCTCAGCCTTCTGTGCAGTTCATGTTCTGACTTTAGGAGTGTGCTTATTGGGAAAAAGTGCTCTCTCAAGTGACCCTGTCCCTTGGAAGGGGATAATAGGGAAGGAATTGGCAATATGATGTGGAAGAACCTCCGAATCTTTCCCTTTCAATAGTAGCTATTAACCATTTTTTAATGTGTTGGTAAGAGATAAAACACAGATAAGCCATTTTTATTAATATTTTGGTATTGCATCTTCTTGAACCTTTCGTATGCCTGTAAAGATAACATTTCATTTTATAAAAATGAGATCATCTGTGTGTGCTGCTTCCTGTTCCTGGAACTGTGCTTCATCTCCAGACCGTGCCCCAGGACACCTTCCTATGCCAGGGCACACTGCTCTATGGCATGCTTTTTCTTAACTGCTTAGTGTACCATTGAATAGCTGTAGTACCTGATACACCTATCTCTTATGGTTAGACATCTTTCATAGTAAAATTACATATACTCTCACAAGATAAACAGATTTTGATGATTGGTGTGGTCTACCTCTGGATAGAATTGGGATGGTATAGTCTTACAATTTAGTGCCTTAAGATTTGTCATTGGTGTTAAAGGCATTTAGTTCTTATGCCAGTTTGATGGTAACACTGGCTTTTTACTAGTCATTTAAATTCCTGATTTAGAGTTTGTGATTTTTAGTAAACTATCTCATGTCTTTAATTCTGAATAGCCACTGCTCTAAGAGGTCTGTCAGTAATGCTGAGCTCACATGACAAATCAAGAAACAGCATTTGATGAAGTCTAATAAGAGAAAACTGAAAAATGCCTGACTGGTTTGAGTACCCTGAAACGTGTTTATTGAATATCTTTGAATGGCTAGCCAGTATTCCAGATAGAGACAGTGATAGAAGAGGTAGTCCCCTCCTAATCCTGATCCTTCTGTTCCAGAGACAGGTGGGACTAGACAATCTGTGAGTCATCAAGAATGTAATGAGCAGGTAGGAAGTCAGAGAGGTAGTGATTGGGAAAGGGCCAGTTTTACACTGGGTGATGGAAGAGAACTATTGTCTTTAATATGTAGACTTTCCTAAAAGGGAGAGGAAGCAGTAGGGGGTAAGGGAAGACTGCCCTGTAGACAGCTCCCTTGAGAGCTTTTCATATGGGACCAAACTTGGTGATGACAGAAAGGAAGAGACACAAGTATGCCACAGTAGAGAGAAAAGGATGTCTAAAGAAAGATGATAGATTAGGCCTTTCTATGCTAAGTTGGCCTTGACAACAATGTAAACTTTGGTTGTAATGGGAAACCACTGGAGGATTGAACACAGGGGAACAAGTTTTTTTGTGAAAAAGATCCTATTAGTGGCTTTGTGAGAATGCACAATGATGTATGCAAGAGACCAGTTGAGAGTCTGGGCAGTAATTTAGGGAAAACCAATGGTGACTTGAACAAAAACCAGTATTGCCTAGGGACTTAAAATAGGCTGACTTAAGGAAATTTAAGTCAATAAAAAAATAACAAAGATGAATGGACAAGTGACAGAAAAGGAATGCAGTGATCCTTACACTTCACACATGAGAGAAATGTGAATGAAAACTGCAATTCCTTCTTTGGGGATGGGAGGAATCCAAAAACTTGACAGTGTGTTGGTGAGGTTATAAGGGAGGTTATATTGCTGATGAAAATGCAGAATGATTTGACTCCATGTGGCAAAATCTAATGACATTGCTAGTTTATTTAATCTAGAAACCCCACTTTAAGATGTTTATGCCAAAGATGTGCATACTGTCATGTGAGACAACATATTTTCAAAGTTCCTGCTGGATTATATTCATTAAGATAGCACTGACAGCAACTCATATGCAGTAAGGGACAGGTAAGATAAACCGGCATATTCACATGGCTGTACAGTTGTGTCTGTAAAAGTAAGTATGAACCTATGGAACCATAACACAGATCTTTGGTTAGAGCTAGCTTCAAGGTATATTTCATGAAAGGAGTTGGGGGGTGAGGTGTGGAGGACAGCAAGGAAAATATGTATTTGCTTATTTTTTTTTAATAAAAAAGCACTGGAATTCTTGATCTTGTGTGATTATGTATATACCCTTTCATCTAGTGTTGGCCAAAGGACATACATATTTGCCTAAGAATTACTTTGAGATGAATTTTCCAATGAAATGGCAACATGTACTTGTTTGCTTTTGCGGGTGTGAAAACTTTGTAATGTATTGTGTATGTCTCGTATATTTCATTTTATTCTCTCAGTGTTTTGAGTTAGTACAGGAATTGTAGCTGGTTTACATATGAGAAGACAGCTACCAGGAAATGTAAATTGAGTTTTCTAAACTTTTAACAATTAAGACATGGTCGATCAGGAATGTAAATTCCAGTTGTAGAACATATCAGCCTAGAACTTCCGGAATATGACTTAAAATGGGCTTCTTTGGATGTCAGCCGTCTGTCTTCTCTTTTCTTTGGAGGCTATTTAGCTTTGAAGTTCCAACAGTAACATTGAGGAGTATACAATGAAGTGGATGGAGATAATAAATGTGTAACCTAGAAATGATGTTTAAATTTTAATTGAATAAAATGCTCTCAAGAAATAGACAGAGGAAGAAAGTTTGAATATATGAATGATCACAACCATTAAAGCAGAGATTGAGAATTAAGACAGAGCAAGACTGAGAAGTGATGCAGGAGCAGGTGCACAAGTGGATGGGATCATTGGAGGCTAGGAAAGCTGGGCTAGCAGTGAGCTCTAGATGGAGGACTCTGAGCTGAGGTAAGCTTGCTTGAGACGATCAAGTAATAATTACTTAATGATGCAAAATGTAGACTCAGGGATAGATTCATCCAGCAGTACAGTTTGTGAATCTTGGAATGTTTGTGTTCAAAGCCATAAAACTAGTGCAATGTGTGTTAAGGGTGATGGAGCCTGTCAGTAAGTGGAATGAGTTTTAGACAAGTACCCAGAAACTGCTGGCATACTTATTTAATTGTGCCTTATGGAAATTGCTATGTTGGAATCAAATCCCCCCCCCAAATATGCTATTTCTATCTGCCAATTTCTTGGTTATTGCCTTCTTTAATATTTTGATAAGGAAAATTTTGTGGTGGGTTATGATTGTGTAATGTTAACATTTTAGCCTTCAGCAATGCATTTAGTTATTCTGAGTTGAGTGTTTTTTAATATTTTTGACATGTAATTAAGGTGGATCATACAACTTATAGAATCTTGGTCTGGAGGAAAAGCAGTTTATTTGCCTACCATTGCTTTCAGATTAAGTTGCATCTTCAATTGATAATTCAAAAATGATGGATCTTAAAATTTTAGTTATAATCATTGTCTTGAGATATTTGTCCTAGCTGAAAACATTCTTAGAAGTTTCTTTGAGAAAGATGTGTCTTTGTATATGTATGTGTACATGTTCATAAGGGTATGTGACACTCAGGGAAAGGGCGCTCTTCCTCAGTCCTGCTCCACCTATTTAAGACAGTCTAGATTGGTTCTCTGCTGAGCTCCAGGGATCTGCTGTCTCTTCCTCTCTATCACTAGGATCACAGATGCAGTGTTACACACTGGCTGTTTACATGGGTGCCTGGATCCAAACTCAGGTCCTCANCCATGTGNGTTAAGGACTTTACCCACTGAGCTATCTCACCATCTCCTGTTACAGGTTTCTAAAGAAACTCACATAGAAGATTCATGGTAATTGGTGTGTTCTCATTTTCCTAAATCCATAGGTGTGTGCAGAATGTGTGTGTATGGATCCTAATGCTTTGGTTCATAGTTGGTTATCTTGCCTCTCTCTGTAAGAGTGAATAGAGTGGTATGATTTAGCAGCATCTCCATAGGCTCTAGGAAAAGAGTTAATAGGGAGTGCAGAAATAATAGTTTGTCTATAGGGTCACTGTCTGCTCGCTTAAGTTTCCATTCTATAAAAAAAATAGCAACATGTGGTATTTATAATAGGTGGAAAGTTCACACTACCTGGCAAACTTTGGTAGCTATATAACGTTTATATTTTCTCAAAACAGAGTTTTATATTTTCACACACACACACACACACATGAACACATAGACCAAATCCCCCACACACATACATGCCCTCATACATACACACATACACAAACTCTCACCTATGCAGCATCATCACCAAATCTCACACCACCCTTACCACCAAGACTTACACCACCACAGCCTCTGTTTCAGGTCACCTTCTGCTGTTTCAGTGGTCTCTCCCTACCTAAGCTTAGTGCTTATGCAAATTGACATTGAAGCCCTGTTGTATATCATTCCTATAGGTTTTATATAAGTGATTAAAACAACTCATACAAGTGGAAATATTATAATACTATGGGAGAATGGCCAACCTGTAGTCAAATAAATGCAAATTAGAGTCACAGTAATGTTCCTCATTCACAGACATCAGGAATCTTTTTAAGTATCTAAAGCTAAGAAGTGAAAGCAGACATAATTGGTAGCGTTACACCAGTGTGCCTTTACTTCTTTAGAAAGCTGTGTAGTGTTGTATATTGAGCCATGAAAATTACCCAACTGTGATCCTACATTTGAAGATCTTTCCTAAGGAGATAAAAGGCATTATTTAAAAATACAGTGTACTAAAAAAAGTACTGTGGAGCTGGAGAGGTGGCTCAGAGGTTAAGAGCACTGACTGTTCTTCCAGAGGTCCTGAGTTCAATTCCCAGCAAC
>LZPO01087265.1:207257-222257 GCA_001675575.1 Neotoma lepida | reverse complement strand
GAACTCTCCTGTCTGGTGTAATTTCATATGACGAGAAAAATTTGACCTCCACCGAAAGGTTTTCCTACATCCGGTACATTTATAAAGTTTCTCCTGTGTGTGAATCCTTTGGTGTTCAAGAACATAGGACTTACAGCAGAAGGATTTCCCACCCTGGCTGCAGTCCAAGTGTTTTTCCTCACTCTGTCAAATGATGATTGAGATCCAAGCTGCAGGTGAGAGCTTCTTTGTACTGATTGGATTCAAATTTTTTTAGTATGGATTTCCTGGTGCAGACAGCAGATTGACAGATGGTAGAAAGCTTTCTCACAAGAACTGCATTTATAAGGTTTCACTCCAGTGTGAATTTTCTCATGTTGCACACNGTTTGAACGCCACTTGAAGGCTTTCTTACATACCCTACATTGAAACGGTTTCTCTTCAAAATGGCATCTCCAATGACATTCAAGAAGGGAGCTTTTACTAAAGGTCTTCCCACAATCATGGCACCTGTACACCTTCACAGTATGAACACTCCGTTCCTGTCGGTGATGANCGCAAAGGATGAAGTCCTTCCCCCACGTGTCCTTTTCACTCTCTCTTAGCCCAATATGAATACTCTGACATACACCAAATTCCTCAGCTGTGTCTCTGAGCCCTTCTCCATATTTCTTGTTATAATAGTGTGATCTTTTTCTGAAGTATCTGTCACGGCCATGTTTAAAGGATCGCTTTTTCTTAGAAACACTCACACACTTAACATGTTTTATATCAAGAATATTACTNCTTCCCAATACTTCAGATTCTCTTCCTGTCCTGTTACTGATGTCAGTTCCTTCCTTCACCTCTTTCACTTGTATGGGGATTCCACAGGACTTCTGTAGCCTGCTCTTTTGTTCAAAAGGTTCTTTGAGCTCTGTTCCCTCAGAAACACTTGTCTTAGGACATACTGATGGCACAGCAAAGGTTTCTGTGTGTTCTGAAGGGTCCTGTTTCAAGATGAATTTGCGTGACTTAATTTGGGGCTTACCTCCTTCAGGGGCAGTACCTGAATCCCTCTTAGGCTGAACTGTGCAGATATTCANGGTCCATGGCTTTCTTGCTTCGAGCCAGGATATCAGGGCAGGTTTGGGAGATGANCCCGTGACAGAAACCACGTTCCCATAATTCTCCAGCATAATATCCCGATAAAGATTACGCTGAGCGGAGTCCAAACATCCCCACTCTTCCTGAGAGAAGGTCACCTTCACATCTTGGAAAGTCAAAGCTTCCTCGTATCCTATGTCCTGTTCTATCTGGAAGTGGGCAGGCACCGAGACAGTAGGAGAATCATCTTGCCCAGCCAGAAAGTTACAAACTCCTATTCCACGTGGAGGCTGTCTCTTATACACATCTAGATGTGTATAAGAGACAGGGGCAATGGAGCTGCACCCATGTTCGGAGCTCTCCAGGCAAGATGCTCAGGAACTGCTCCAACACCAATAGTTCCAACATCTGTGCTTTGGAAAGAACATCTGGCCTCATCCACCAACGGCAGAGCTCCTGGAGCTGCCTCAGAGTTTCTAGGGGCCCAGAAGACTCATGGTAGCGAAGCTGCCTAAAGAGCTGACGGAATAGCTCCTGGCCAGGGCAGTTAAGTGTCTGTGGCCTGGCAGTCTGCACTGAAGCATAGCCATCATTATCCTCTTCCTTCTTTACTGTACGAAGGTGCCCTTGTTCCCTTGAAGCCTGAGCTGAGCGGGCAGCATAACACCTGCCTTGAGGCATCACTCTTGTCCAGGATCACCCAGATAAACACAATACAAGTCTGTTGCTTTCACTGAATCACTGCTGTATCCTTGGGAGTATCTTCTCAGCACTGCAGTGCACAATGTCGTTTGCTAGGTCATCAGAAGTCACGTAAGAGACTGAAATAACCAACATTCCTGGGCCGTGGCATCACCCTGNGGTCAGGACACCACAAGTTGAGCCCCGATGAATGTTCGCGCACCCGCTCTACCGGTCGCTCACCAACTGACTTTGAACCTTCACGTTACTCGAAAGCTTCTTTGATGGCGCCTCAGTCAACATTCATTACATTCTGTGCTCTGTGTGTTTCTTCCTCACTTTCTCAAAATCATTCTTGGTTCAGCTCTCCGGAGAGCCTGCCTCTATCAACACCCCATCACGTTCACATGCTAAAGAGCAGAGGAAGGAAAGGACAGAAACAACACAGAGTCTACAGCCTCTGAAGGCACAGCCTCCTAGACCTTTAACCTATGACCAATCTGAACTCTACAGAGATAGAAAATGTGATATTTTGGCTGGGCATATTGCTTCTCCAACCATTATTGGGTGTGACGCAAAGGAAATTGAAGAGGCATCTGATGGAAGCTCAAGAAATGGAAAACATGCTTCGATAGTATGTTAGCTTTCGAATACATCTGAAAATCCTTTTAAGACATATAATTACCAGTATNAANCAGCTACAACCCTGAGACCCATAACAGTGGCCTGGCTGCAAGATATACTGGTATAATAGCAGCATACATGTTATGGGAGTAACCAACCACCTTTTCATTGNATATAAGGCCCAATCCATTATAGGGAACTCATATGTAACACTGCTAAAATATCTAAGAACGTGAGACTGGATAGGGCCTAGGGGAAAACCAAATACTATTATTGTGATAAAGGAATATAGTTACAAAATGACTCCTAATAACATTTCACTATACCCATAGATCAGTGCTTTGCTCAACCTTCATCAGATAAGTTCCTTNCTGTAGTAGATGATAATTAACAAAGAGACCCACAAGTGNACAATATATGAAGAGAATCTGAGACTTTTGGATACTTAGTCCTAAATTGGGTGTGTTCACTAAAGCCCTCCCCTTAAGGCTCAGGGATCTGTGCAGAAGAGGAGGAAGAAACATTGTAAGAGCCAGAGGTGATGGATGACTCCAAGGAAATGGTGTCTTCCAGATACAACAGAACTGATGTACAACAGGACATGAACTCACAGAGGCTATGGTAGCATGCACAAGACCTGCACAAGTTCAAGCCAGACAGAGTTCCAGGACTGAGAGGGGGAAGTAGATACAGGGTCCCAGCCCTTATTGATACCCACTGACAAAGGGAAAATCAGTTTTCTCCAATATAGCCTCACTGGATATATTAACCACACCTCAGGGCAGGCCCCAAGCCCACAAACAGTTGGCCAACAGAGAACAAAATTCATGTTTTTGTTTTTGGATTTTATGAACTTTTGGTTTCATTTTGTTTAGGTTTGAGCTTTTTGTTGTTTTTGTCTTATTGATCTTTTGATTGTTTTGATTTTCATTTTTGTGTTTTTGTGAGGTTTGGGGTTTGGTTTTGAAAAAGAACATAAAGTTGGGTGGGTAGGGTATTGGGGGAGGGGAAAACATGATGAAAATATATTTTATGAAAAAGAAATAATTAAAAAAATTGGCATTCCTGTCTTTAAAAGTAGAGTCTAATTCCTCTAACCTTGAGGGTGATATGTGGTTCTATATTAGTAGACCATGGTACAATAATGTCAGGCTTCGAGACCAGGCTGTAGATAATGGGCCCACTTTCTCTCTGTTCTCTGTCTGCCTTACTGGGTCAGTCCNTCTGTCTCTATGACATGGTCTCTGTTTCTGTGTCTCTCTGTCTCTGTGACTGGGCCTTTCTGTCCTCTGTATCTCTCTCTGTGTCTCCGATCACTTCAGGGAATGGATCAGCAGCCATGCCATAAAAACATTGATGAAAACTACAGAGACTCACTGACTTGGAACTGAGACCTCCTGACAATGGCCATGGGAGTCACCATCTTGGAGCAAAAACTTCCCACCCAGCCCAGCCTAGACTTTAGGTGGCTGTAGCCTCTGCCTACTCCTACAGCAATCTTATAAAAAGTCCTGAGCTACCTCCACCCATTGCAATAATGTCACACATCTGCTGTAGTGACAGTGTGAGACTACCAATATTGTTGCCTCAAGCTATAAAGATTTGGAATAATTGTGGAACAACAAAATGTAATTTCTAAAATATCTACAGGAAAGAAGAGATCTTACATTTAGCCTATATTTCTAGGTGTCAAATATTTATTGTACCCACTAGGACTGGNTGCAGTTTGAGATAGTGGGGACATACTCTATCAGGTAATATGCAGGNAGCCTACTATGTAGGACCTCATGAGGAAAAGGAAAGTCACAACAAGCCTGAGTGGTAAGTGCAAACAGTGAATCTACTAGNTGTCTTAGCAGAATGCTCACAGTAAAATGACCTCTAGGAGTATCTTGTTAACTGTCCTCATGGTGTCCACCCTGCTGTGGTTGCCACTACTGACCTTTGAATCCTGCCACTTTCACAGCCAAGACAGCTGCAGTTCTCTGCTAACAGCTGTTGTGNCTCCGGCTGAACTCTTGTCAGTGAGTGCAAAGGCCTGGAGGACATAGCATTGCAGCTTACTTATCTGAGAATGATGAGTAAGACCAGAGTTCCTGGACAGGAAAGCTGGGACCTGACAGGGAGGGAGATCAAAGCTTTGCTGGCTGAGAGAAGGCACATTTAAAGACAGTTTCCAAATACTTCTACAAGTTTAGTATAGGCTATTAAAGTGCAGGACGTTGCAGGGAAAACAAATGCATCTTTGAGTTATGCTCAGTATCGGTGCCTTCCCTTGAGGCTTGGGGCCTCAAGACTTCATCAGCCACTCTGGAATATCCCATCTGAACACTTAACAACATGCAGTTATTTTGACTTCAGCCTGTTTAGGCTCCTTAATCCAGAAAAATTCTGTTCATCAGTGTATTCTCTTGCCATTTTCAGGTGCTAGGTTAGAGTCAACATTCCAGGTTACTGGGCTCTCCTTTGATCTCTGATTTCTTTCAGCATTTCCCACAAACTCAGCTCACAGACAAATTTGAACTTTAAAGGACTACTAACAAANGATCAATACAACATCAAAGTTGTGTCCACCTATAACTAGCAAACTTCCACACCTCTCTTCATCTTGCTGATCATCTGCTTTCACTGTACCTTTTCTTTTTCCCGATAACCACAACAGCCTGGCCCATAGTAGTCATATTTAATTTCTGAAACATGCTAAAGTCACAAGAAGTAAACCCTTGCTTTACATATTAACAGCAAGTTCCAATAAATGAAACGATGACACATGTGGATGTTCATTCTCCCAAGATCAGTTAGTCATTGATCCAAATTGTACCTCCATGTCTCAATCTATAGGTAACCATGGCAACAGCACCACAGTGACTCCACACATACTATCAGCTGGTAGTACTGACTGTGGTTCTCACTGCCTCCCTTAAATTACTAATGAACAAAATTTAGTTCATCCACATTCACTTGATCTGTACATAATATACACAACTGAGTGTCCTCACCTTCAGATAGCTCATCCCAGATGTTCATGAGCAGTTAAGTGGCCCAAACCCTTCCATATTGTGACCTTTTAGTCATGGGAGCTGTAGATGGCTGCCTCTAACATTCTTCATGGTAAGGTAATTGCGCTCCTCAAAAATATATCCCCAAATTGAACAATTTATGGTTCTTGTGATTTGTTCTGAAAGCACAGTGGGTGTTCATTTCCAAGTTTAGCTAGTGGCCAAGCATTTGAAAGCAAACTCTCCAGGATACATGTGTTGCTGTAACCACTAATACTGAATATATATGAGATAGTTCACTAATGTTCCAAGTTAATGATGAATAATTTATAAAACTGACAAATTTTGGGCAATGTTTGGGACATATTTACACTAAAAATATTATTTTCTATTGATCTAAAACTTAAGTAGGCATATTTTATTTCATTGCTACATCTGGCATNTCAGTNATTACNTATTGGGAGCCTTTCTATGTAATGGACCCTTAGAATACAATTGTGATTCAAACGCAGTAAGCCCATCTCTCAGAGACAACATGTTTTACCTACAGAATTTCATTACTGGTAAATGATACATCAGGTAGAGATTCATAACATGAACAAACTGAAGTAANCTGTACAAATAGGACAGCTGCATTTCATAAAACAGGAGATGCTATATATCCCCCATCNATACCACAGAGCAGCCACCCCCAGAAAATAGCTGGGAAAGGAATATTCCAGTCATATTCAACAGAATGTGTAATGGCTCTAGAGAATTATAATCTGGGAGTCCCTCGGGAGCTGGGTGAAGAAAAGTAATTCAGTGAGCAATGTTAGCAAATGAGGTTGGAGGTCAGGAGATGGACTGCACAGATGTTTGTAAGTAATAGCAAAACCTTGAACACAGTTACACATGAAGCCAGTGGGTGGGCGCAGCCTGGTATAGAAGCAAGAAGCCTAGTGGGAAGACAGGCACACATTGGACAATTGTAGTAGAAGTGACAATTGGGCTGTAAGAAGTGAGAAATGGTCAGCTACAGGGCATCAATTGTTAATTGATTGAGTCTGGGGTGCCAAAGAATAAGAGGAGTGAGAAATTATTCCAAAACTTTTGAGCAACTCAATGAATTAAATGTTATTTGTTACAGTGGGGAATAGAATTGGAGGAAGCTGAGCGATCAGAAATTCATATTTAGATATTTTGTGTGAGGTATCTGTGAGACAGACAATCAGATTAGACCCTAGAAGTGTAAGGGGCATAGGAATGCTGTTAAAATCTTGAGATGAGATCATATAGAGAATGAATACAGATAGGAAAAAAAGAAATTTTNGAACTGAGTCCTGAGTCCTCCAAAATTTAAGCATCTTAAAGAGTGAAATTACACCAACCTTCAGGCTCCTTTTAAACCGTATCCCAACCTTTCTGCCCAGCCAGATTCTGCACATCCTGCACCAGAGTCTACCTTGGTCAATTGATGGAACTAGAAAAGATCATATTAAGTGAGGCAACCTGACCCAGAAAGATAAATGTCACATATTCTCTTTCATCTGAGGCCCCTAGCTCCAAGTCTTCAGATGAATACATGACTTACAGTAACTGCAGTAACCAGGAAAGTAAAACAGGACCATCCATTGCCAGGGTGGGTGGGTGGGTAAGCAATAAAGAGGAGAATAGCAGGGTACGGATGATTTGAAGGAGAAAATGGGAAAAACAAGGGCTTTTAATTGGGGAAAAGAAGGGAGATTAATACAGAAGGAGGAGGGAAGAGGGCAAAATAACATAAGGGCATCTGAAAAANTCATAAGGAATNATTATCTAGCTACCTTAAATTGCAAATAATGCATATAAGTCTATATATGATGTATATACAAATATACAAATATACAGTTTAAGTAAAATCTTCCCATCTGGGCTGACAATTCTCTCTCCAAAAGTCAAATATCAACTAACAAAAACCCCAACAACAGGCATAAGAAGCCCCTGTTTGAGTTGTTGGTCAGGTTTGTCCAATAGTCACCCAAAACATTACAGACTATTGCTATTACTCTTGGTTACTCCCCAGAGGTAGAAGGTAAGTCCCTATTCCTGAAGACACCAGGTACTTTAGACACAGGACCCAGGGGGTGTGAGCTGGCTCTGACCTGAAAGCCTTCTTCCTGAGGACTAGCTCTCATGATACCAGAAGTTATCATGCAAGCTTCTAAGAGAGGGAAGCAAACAATAGTCATACCCAGCTATGATGCTTACGAATTAAAACAACAACCAGAATGGCATGATAACCCTAAGGGTGCAATAGTAGCATTCATTACTTGGCAGTAACCAACACATCTCTAATTGGACTTAAGACCTACTCAACAAGAGTTAAATTATTCCAGGTACTGGAAACCTAGCCAATTACCCAGGACTAGTGAAGTTATGGATCATGGAGAGGAACCTACAATTGTCCAGCTTATTAAAACATCATAATACCTAACTACATTATAAATACTTATCCTTACACCCACAGATAAGTGTAGTTCTCACCACACATCAGGGAAATTTCTCTTTGCAACAGATGGAGACCATTATAGAAAACCACAACTGATCAAAATGCAGAGAACAAATGATCATATGGTGTCTAGCCCTGACTGATACATCTACAACACAACTCCTACACCTAAGGCTCAGGGATTGTGGCAGAAGAAGGAACAGAAAGACTGTAGGAACCAAAGAACAGGAAGTTACATCTAGAAATGTCAGAGAAGCTATTCCCAGGAAGCCTCATCAACATGGTTGCCTAAANAAGACCAGAATATGGACACAATACACATGCTAACATGGAATGGGGAAATCTCATGGGGCTTCAACCCTAGACAGAGAACTACAGGCAACTAAGGAACACCAAGAATGGGAGAATAGTCTTCCCCAAGGAAGAGCATACCAATTGGTTATCTAATACCAAGTGGTCAGCCCTAAAAACATATACATACGAGTAATATTTTACAGACTGAACAGGTTGTATTTATATATTTACGTGTACATAAAGGGTTGGAGGTAAGAAAGGGAGGTGAAAACTATGTAATTATATTTTACTTTCAAAAATAAAAAAATTAAGAAGCAAAATTATGCAACAAAGTAATCAATTCTAGTGTCAACCACAGTGCTCGTTTGGGGCATCTCCGAAGTCAAGCATGGACATTAAAAAAGAAAAAGAAACTCCATCAAGTGCTCTCAAAATGAGAACTGAATATTGACATTAACTTGGGCAACATGAATGTCTTTGGTAATCTTAATAAGAGTCACTCAGCAAAACGACTNCAAGAGAGATTGGGAGACAGGGAGTGCATAGACTCTATAAATAACTGCTTCAAGATGTCCATAAAAGGAGGAGCCATGGGAAATTAGCTGGAAGGAATAAGTGGCATTGTGGGATGGTATCTTATTCTAGTTTACAAATGCTCTGTGTTTATACAAGGGGAAAACTCATTTCACAGGAATAGCAGTGGGTAATTAAAGAGTATGCATGTAACAGGGAAGGGGGCCCAGACTCAGAACTCAAAATGAAGGACAGAGAAAAGGTCTAGAGGGAGAAGGTGGCAAGTTCATGGATTTTGTGTCTGGGGGATCAGGAGATTGTTTGGATCAGAAGTAAGGTCTCCTGCTGTGGACCTAAGGGGGAAGACAGACGATTGAGGACAAGAAAACTGTCCTCCCTAGNTTGGAGATGAACTGACTAAGAAAAGATGCTAGGTTCTGAATTTCAATGTTTTCCCACATCATTAACTTCACTAAATCACTCAATCTGTACCTAGTGAACAGACTAAAAATACCTGAGGATGAACTCCACCTGACCCAGTTTCTGATTAAGCATAAATGTAATTTCTATGACAAAAGAAGTAAGTATTGGTCTTGTTCGCAAATACACCACTATGATGAGCACTGTCCACAAGAGATGCCCCAAATGTGGTGTTAACAAATGAGGACCTCTGAATCTATAGTTTTTGTCACAAATAATCTCACCCACAAACATTCCCCTTCTCACCTCATCCTAGCACAGTTTGTAGTACCCTCCCAGTTGATTTTTTATAAGATATGTGGCTGTTTTTAAGAAAGTTTCTTATGGTTGACATTCATCTATTTTTAATTAGCAAAACATTGTTTTGCAGTGTCTNATGGAGAGTTTGAAAGCTTAAGAGCTTTGTGAACTAAGAACATTTTGCCAAAATCAAATCAACCCAAAAGAATGAAAAGTTTGGGTTGACTTCAAAACTTTATGCTTCCAAGAAAAAGAATGTGCAAAATCTGAAGTTCTAGCTTTTCACATTCTGACATTAAACATGTGAAGATTCCAGGTCAGGACTGGATTAATAGCATGAAAATTTGGAGCTGAATACAACTGTAAAGTGCACTAAGAGACTTTTAAGCCAAATCTCACTGAATGGTCTGCCTAGCAACCATATTTTTCATTTCAATTTGTTTACTTATTTATAGCAATAGAAATTCTGGTTTTACTCAGTTCAAGCTGTTTCTAAAGAGGTCAAAGAAANTGATGGCTTTGTGTGTCTCTCGAGAAAATAAGAGAAAATTTACTATTTTTCAATCAATATAGGATATTCATCTTATTTTTCTCATAAAATTGATAAACAGAATGGCTATGGTTTTGGAAACAAATACTGAAGTGCAAATAAAAACAAGGAGCCACCCTGCCTATTAAAAAGGTGAAAAAATATTGCTTGTGTGNGGGGCTTTCTATGGAGTTTTCACATATTTTATGATTTTCCTTAAAATAAGTTTTATCAAATGAGATTATTGGATGAAAATCTCAAGCAATATTATGGCTTTATAAATATATAATTAGCTACTTCAAAGCTGCAAGAAATTACTATACTGAAAAAATACAGATTTTATAACCTTAACTTCTTGATAATTACATTTTTTAAAATTTAATACACAACAGAATTCACTCTCCTTGATGCAAGCTCTGACTATGGAGAAATCTATAGTTTTGTGACTACACTACCACCAATATAGAGAATAGGTCCATCACCCTGAAAGTACCACTTCATGGTCAACCATGTCTCAGTTCTGGAAACCACCAGTCTGCCCCTTGTACATACAACTTGCTTCATTCAGAAAGCCATATGATCACACTTACACACCACAGGGTCTTGTGTGTTCAGCTTTTCACTTAATATAAAGCATTTGAGATTCTCCCATATTGTGGCATGAGTAAGTCAGGGTTTTTCCTTTTATTGCTGAGTTTTTGTATGGGTGTAACTGTTGATTTTCCACTGATGGGTTGAGCTGTTTGCAGTTTTTAGTAATCCTAAACAAAACTGCTTTGAGCATTTCCATCCAAGTTTTTGTGTTAGCTTAATTGGTTCCTTTTAGTCAGTCAAGGCATCCATCCATCCATCCATCCATCCATCCATCCATCCATCCATCCATCTTATCCATCCATATTATTGGTCTTTTAAGACAGGATCTAACTATGTAGCCTTAGTTAACCTCAAAACCATGGCATTCTTCCTACTTAAGCTTCCCAAGTGCTGATATTATGGGAATATGTCAACATATCCTGCCAATTAATACTTTTAATAACTGTTATTTGTGCCATACCTACTCTTTGGTTGTTATAAATATAAGTCTCACAGTGTATAGTTTGAGGAGCACAGCCTTCTCAAATTCATTTTATTCAGCAAATAAAATCCCCAATGTACATAAAATTTGCAGTACTTAGTTAATTGGAAATTTCATGGATAACAAGTATATACTCAAACATAATAATAATTGTGAACTCTTCAACAGCTTAGTCAATGTGAGGGTCTTCTCTACTGTATTTTAATTGTGATTCTAACTCTAATTCTCAAAATTAATTTGAATGGTTCTGGTTCTAAGAAACCATGTTACATTAAAAAGACATATTCACTTAAAGTTCTAATATCAATTCAAAATATGTCATCAGCATTAATTTTCTGTGTCTTTCTGTTTCTAGGAATAGGATCATGATTTTTCCTAGCTGCATGGTGTTTCCAGGCCTACTGAAGGGATGTAATCTTGAGTCCAGAGAAAGAAACATCCATGTATGGTATGAGACTGAGCAGTACAAATGGAGTTCAGAGTCAGGACCTGAAGGAAAGACCTGTGTGGTGAGGTAAGGGCACAATGCACTGTCCTTGAAGAAGAGATGGAAATTGCCTCTGAAGTTACAGCTCATGAGAAGGCAATTTAGATAGATCCTTAGCTCACTTCTTTTTCTTGTCTTCATGCAGCCATAATGAGTCACAATGCTCAGAAGTCCCTTTGGATACAGGCAGAGCACAGCATTCACTGTCTTCTCCACCTGACAAGACCCATATGATTGATTACACAACACCACTATTAAATTTAGAGACCATTTACAGAGGACAAAACACTAATGAGTCATCCCCAAGTAAAGCCATGTGATTACATCTGTACAGCAGACTAATGAAAGTCAGATGTTGCCAACCCCACTCCACACTGAGTCTTTCTGTTATACTGGGGGGATTACACTTCTAAAACCTTCCCCAAGCCCTGCCATACTACATATGAGAAAAAAATGCCCAAGTCCAGGTGGAAAATACCCCTACACAAAGCACATGACCAAAGCANACCCTCACTATTTCCACTTCTCTGTTCCCTTCCCANTGTTCTTCTTTTCCAAAGACACACACACACCACTACTTTAGTTCAATCTGTGTCTTTTCTCCCTTCTCAAAAACATACACCAAAAANGTGCACAAGATCACCAATGAAATACATTTGTTTTTAACCTGACAATATTTGGTTGCTGAGACAATGAAAAGGAACCAAACAGAAATTGTGAAAATGAAAGAATCAATCCATCAAGTAAAAACACATCAGAAGCATCATCAACAGGCAAGACCAGGAGAAAGAGCAAATTCCAGAGATGGAGGAGAAAGTTGAAACAATAGTACATCAAGACCTTTATTAAGAAAAACAATTAAAGAACATGAAAACTTACAAGAACTCTGGGACATAGTCAAGAGATCAAACTTAAAAATCAATGGAGTTGAAGAAGGAATGAGATCAAGATGCAAGTTAGAGATAAGCTATTCAATGAAATTATAGGAGAAACTTTCCAACCCTAGAAAAGGCAATGGGCATCCAAACACAAGGGACATTCAGAACCCAACAGACAGAAGAACATCATAGTCTGAACTTCAGAGCTGCTGTATAACTACCTAGAGCAATCTGTTGAGTTTTAGTTCATTATTTGTCTCTTTAACACCCTGTTGTGCCATGTGGTGATACACACCTGCAACATCAGCACTTGGGAGCCTGAGGCAGGAGGGTTGATAGTCTGAGGCCAGCATGGCCTATATAGGGAGACATCTCAAAAAGACAACAAATGAATAATTTTTTAAAAAACTTATTGAAATTCTTGATCCTTCTTCTATTTAAAAATGCACAAAATGTTAGGGGATTCCCCTTAGCTTCTCTCTGTGTCATGGTTTAAAGACTCTGGTTGATGGCAGTGGGATGTAACTTCCTAAATAAACAGGGTATAGCTTTTAAGAGTTGCTTATTATTTCTCTAAATACAATGAGCAGAAAATATTTCTCTATAANATGTGTAGTTCATCTTCCTCAGACCTTGCCTAAAGTTATCACAGATGTATGACTCTGCTCTTTAATCTGAAATTCTTTGCAACTTTCCCATTTCTGTAGTAGTTCTTGAATTCCCTTGTGTATTTGCAGAATCTCTCTTCCAGGGTTATTTCATAAATTTTCATCTTTGTTTGAAATTCATGTTTTAGGCAGAAATTCAAGGTATCCTGAAACATGCTCAAGAAATGTTCCCAAATTACTTTAGCCCTTCTTTCAGACTTTTTCTTCACAATGTTCTTGAAGAACTGAATGCCCTGACTTTAAATCTAAGTTGTCTCTTTCATCTGAGGGGAATCCAGTCAGTTTGGTAATTATTAGATTTCAAACCATACATTACAAGATCCTCCTTATATTTCCCTACACAAATTAAATTTATATGCCCTATTCTTAAGTTTCCTAAATGAACTAAGGTATATCTTTGAATTATTTCCTCTAAAATATTGAAAAAATACTCTTGAGATGTAAATGGAAAAAATATCTATGAAACTGTAATTAAAGATTAAGGCTAAAGGAAATGTTAGAGGTCACCACTANCCCATTTTATGATAAGGAGACTGGGGCCTAAGAAATCACAAAGACTTATCTGAGGTGAAGACCCAGGAGAGGCTGTGAGGCACAGGACTGTTGTGGCTCAATGGTGCACTGCTGCTGGGCTTCACCTGCTTCTGTAACAGGACAGAAGAAATGTCTACAGTGACTCTTATCGAGTGTCTCCAAGACACTTGTCAGGCTAATTTCCTATCCAGTGTCTCCAGCCACTTAGTCAGGCTAATTTCCTATCCAGTGTCTCCAGCCACTTAGTCAGGCTAATTTCCTATCCAGTGCCTCCTGTTATGGAATATTAGTTTAAGATGTGTTATATTCATTTATGCTGTGGTGATACAAGTTCTGTCTCTTATACACATCTAGATGTGTATAAGAGACAGCGCCAAGACTGCACCAGGAGTCCCACCACAGGCACTGGACTCCAAAACGCTAGCCCCTGCACCAGGGACGGATCCCGATCCCACTGCCTGGGGCCCCCAAACAGTTCAAGCTAAACAACTGTCTCAAGCTTCCAGAGGGCCCAGTCCAGCACCATGGGGAGGCTCCACAGTTAGTTATTGGTCCACAGTTCATGCATTTCTACCAGCCTGGCTGGCTATCTCTGTACATTTTCCCTTCATGATCTTGATGTGCCTTGTTCATTGAATCTCTCCTCTCTCTCATCAGTTGGACTCCTGGAGCTCTGGCACCCGGCTGTGAATCTCTGCATCTGCTTCCATCTGTCTCTGGATNAGGGCTCATGGGGGCTCCTCAGCTATGGATCCACAGTTCATGTGTCTCCACTAGTTTGGCTGGCCATCTCTGTACACCTTCCCGTCATGATCTTGTTGTCCCTTGCTCATAGAAGGCCCCCTNTCTCCCCATCGATTGGGCTCCTGGAGCTTGGCCTGGTGCCTGGCTGTGGATCTCCGAATCTGCCTCCATCAGTCACTGGATGAGGGCTCTATGATGACAGTTAGGGTATTCAACCATGTGATCACTGGATCAGGCCAGTTCAGGCACCCTCTCAATTATTTTCTGTGGTCTAAGGTGGGGTCATCCTTGTGGATTCCCGGGAACTTCCCTAGCACTGTTTCTCCCTATTCCCGTGATTTCTTCATTTATCAAGTTATCTCCTTCCTTGCTCTCCCACTCTGTCCCTGTTCCAGCTCAAACCTCCCACTCCCCTATGCTCTCATCTTCCATCCCTCACCCCCCATTTCCTCCCCCTCACTCCTAGTCAGCCCATGTAGATCTCATCCATTTCTCCCTTGCTGGGTGATCCATGCGTCCCTCCTAGGTTCCTCCCTGTAGCTGTGGGTTGCAGTCTGGTAATCCTTTGCTTTAAATCTAGTATCCACTTATGAGTGAATACATACCATGTTTGGCCTTCTGGGTCTGGGTTACCTCACTCAGGATGATATTTTTTAGTCCCATCCATTTGCCTGCAAATTTCATAAGGTCATTGTTTTTTCTCTGCTGAGTAGTACTCC
>LZPO01087265.1:186128-199539 GCA_001675575.1 Neotoma lepida | reverse complement strand
AGCATTGAGCATTAAAACCCAAGATCCTCGGCCTCTGCTGCTTCTAACAGACAACAGGACATATTAAAAATATTCCAAAGCCATGACCCACTACTAAATTAAAATATAATTGCAAGAGAAAATTCATACAGTTATGGTGTCAATCAAAAAGAATACCAGCCATAATAAATAACTTTTTAGAAAGAATTATGAGTAAAGTGTTGCCAAGGAAAGAGTCATGAAGTTTTTTAAACATCTTATTTCAGTGTGCATCCCAAGTTGAAAACCATTGATGGAAACAGAGAGATAATTTTAATCTCACTTTCTTGGAATTTTTCCCAGTGGTAATTCTACTCATCTGATTTGATTAATCGCCAAAACAAAAGAGGAGTCTTGCTCATTTCACTCACCAACCTTCACCACCTCACCAACAAACCATTTGACTGCTTTATGTTTGAGCCCTGTAATGTATATACCTCCATATCTGCCTCCCACCACTGTGGTACAGCCATCAACAAGTCAGTACTAGTTGAGCATCAACTTTTACATGCAAGGCTAATAATATATAATAATGGAAGCAACAACTGCTGTCCTTAAGGACTCCCAGTCTTTGACAAAAGACAAACTTACCAGCAAGATTGACTGGATAGAGAGTGGGAAGTATGTATAGAAATGTATAGATACCAGGAGAGGAAGTCACGGAGACAGATACAAGTAAAGGGGACCAATATCTCAGGCTTCCCATGGAAATGATGCCTTGGAAGAGCATGGTAAAGTAGGCATTGATTATCAACTGTCAGTTTTCTAAGCATTTACCAGAAGTAGCCACAGATAAAGGAAAGCTTATTCTCAGACTTCTTGCCATGAGCTAACATACCTTGGCAAAACCTTAGCAATGTCTTGGAAAAGCAAGAATGATAAAGGAAGACTCAGAAAAGTTGCTGTAAGGTGGGTCTATTGAGATAGAAACTGGATGGCAACAATTGAGGTGATGACACAATACTAGAAGACTAGTTTGACCAGTCTAGATGGTGAATATAAGACAACTCAAAATATCAATAGATCTTTCAACATTCAAGTGAGATTGTGCACAATAAAAATGAGACTAAGGGCCTGATAAATATCTGCAAAACCCAAAAAATACAAACATTAAAACCTAAATATAAAAATGTTTGATTTATTACTTGCACATTTATCATGAATAATATACCTTATAAAACAAATTAATTACATTTAAAATACTACTTTCTCCAACCTCAGATTTTACTGTGATAATTATATTTGAATTCTTCGCACATTTCCTAACTTTAGGTACTTATTGACCACCACGGCCACTTTTATGAGACAATAATTTTCCAGAAATACCATCTGAATTGATCAAGACTTTCTGGTGAAGCAAAATGAATGGGAGATTTTATAAATATATGATGATTAATAGGTAGGTAGCTAGGTAAGTAGATAGATAGAAGGGCGGATAGATAGGTAGATAGATAAATTATAGATTATAGATAGAGATGGATAGAAAGATGATAGATGACAGACACTGATTGACAGTAATTGATAAGCGACAGACATATAGAAATAGATGATGGTGGTATTGATGGTGTAAATAATAGATGATAGATAATAGAAAGAGATATAGATGAGAGAGATGAATAGATAGAAACATGATAGTTGATAGATNATAGATAAGATAGATGATAAGTAGGCAGGTAGGTAGATAGGTGATAGATGAGAAATAGATAGATGATTGATAGATTGATAGAAGTAATAGATGGATAGATAGATAGACAGACAGACAGACAGACAGATAGATAGATAGATGATAAAGAAACATATATGTCATACCAAGGACCTCTGCCTTGTAATAGTTTAAGTACTTCCATGCAACCACTTTGAGCTGAGCATTCAACACAGTTCACATCTGTCACTTCTTCTACCCAGTTTACTGCTGTGTTATCACTCATAGAAGCAGTAAAAACTCCATAATTCTGTGAGCACTAACAAATTGATTCTTAAGCTCATATGGAAAAACAAACAACCCAGAATACCTAACTGTATTCAATGAGAACAAAGCTGGAAGAGTGGAACTACTCAACCAGCCAACTTCAAAACTTACTAAAAGCTATAGCAAATAAGGCAGTGTGTTATTGGCAAATAAGCAAACAGATCAACAGAACCCCATAGAAAGGCCAGAAATACATTCATAAATATGGCCATCTGAACTTCAGCAAAAGAAGAGCACAAACAATGAGGAAAAAATAGTATTTTCAACAAATGATGCTAGAGTAACTAGACATCCACATGCAAGTAAAAATAAATTTCATCACATACCTCCTACCATTCACAAAAATGACTTCTGTGATCTTTTTGTGCATTTCCTAAGATTTATCTCAAAGTTAACATTGCAGTTTCCTGTTGAGAGAAAACCAGAGCCTCAGTCAAAGAGACACACTACTCATTGTAGAGTCTGTGTCAAGGTGACTTTAACAACTAAAANAAAGAATAACGAAGNTAAGTAGATGGCAAATTGTGGGGTGTTTGATGATGTCTGNAGACAAAGATTAAGTCATCTGGTGACCATCAGAGTTCCTAGCTTAGGAAGACTCTCCATTGCCTTTAATTTCTCTGCTTGCTTGGACATCACCTTCATAGTTATTAGTGCTCAATAAAAATCAGCCCTTACTGCCTGGGGCCCCTCAAACAGACCAAGCTACACAACTGTCTCCCATATGCAGAGGGATGCTTTGCTCGGCCTAGATGCAGAGGGGAGGGGCTTGGTCCTGTCTCAACTAAATGTACCAGGCTTTGCTGATTCCTCATGGGAGCCCTTACCTTTTTGGAGGAGGGCATAGGGAGTGGGTCGAGTGGGGGAAGGCTGGAGGGGAGCAGAAGGAGGGATAAGTAGGGGATCTGTGGTTGGGATGTAAAATGAATAAAAATTTCTTAAATTAAAAAAAGCACTTATTGTACGCTTGGCACTTGACATGGCACATGCCAGCCATGCCAGGCACCTGTCCTTGGTGCCACTCAACAGGACTCTGCCTGATCTGCCTCAGAAATGGCCTGGANCTATAGCCCATTCAGCAAATGTTTTCTCATATTTAACTCCACTAGGCTGGGGTTTCATGAGAAATCACACCTTGACGTCTTAGCTAATTTGTGTGTGTCCTCAGATTGATATCCCTTTGAAACCCAACAGTAAGACAAATCACAGTGATTATCTCTTAACTGTTTGTTTAGCTTTGCTTCAACCAGTGATCACATGCCAGATAGTCTTACATATCATGCTGCTCAGATCGATGTTTTTGAATGTAACAGAGTTGCTTTGCTTTGTTAAATTTCTCTAGTCCATGAACTGTGCTGGGCATTACAGGAGACAGAAAGCAAAATAAAGTCCCTGTTCTCAGGGAGCTTAAGGTTAAAAAGTAAGATACCCCCAACACACACCCCAAAACTCAAGTAAACATGGTGCAAACAATAGCATGTTTGTATATGCCATGGCACTGGGAAAATTCTTAAGCAGAAGACATCTTTAGCTTTATTGGGGAGACTGATGGGTTTTTTTTTTTCTTCACAGGATATTTGATGAGCAACTGACAACAATCGAAGCAAGCATCCAGATCAACAACTACAAATGAACAGTCACAACTATAAGTAAAATGCCCATAGTAGTTCTGCTGAGAGCCCAGTGATACAACAGGTAGGACAAAGGAAACTAAACAGGAAAGATGTCACTATAGACACAGCCTTAGGACCAAACCCACAAGACCAAGAACCAGTGTAATGGTTCTATATATGAATAGCATCATCTTTCTAAAAATTAAAATTGCATGTGTCATTCTGTACTCTCTTTCTACTTTTTATTCCCATAAGGCTTCAGAGAAAGCTCTTGCTACAGGCCACTTTGTACAAAATGGTTATCCAGAAGCATAGCTTCACCAAAGACACATGAAACAGACAATACTGTTAGGCAGCAAAGAATCACTGAAGCACAGGACTGACTTTGTTAAAAGGATGTAAAACCCAACCTAGATATGATGTTATGCCAGCCATGGGGACATAAAACCCATCTCCACNAGGCTTTCCAAACAAGTGACACATCCTGGTCTTTCAAATCAGAACCCCTTATTGTTCCCTCCCTTCAGTGATCACTGTCATTGACACCTGAGCCAAGAGCTCTGCTGTTTCTATGTTATTCACTATTGTCCTGACTAAATGCCATGCACNGGACATAGTGGAGAAACAAGTGTTCACTGAAAGTGACTGCAATATCATGACAAACTTAGTCCCCTAGTGCAGGTCTGGTGCTCTGTGAGGTGTTGTTGCCAGCACACCCACTGAATCCTCATCTGCATTCAGTGTCACATTGTGGTACTTTGAATGTAATTGACCCTCATAAACTNATAAGAAATAGTACTATTAGGAGGTGTGGCTTTGTTGGAGTAGATATTGCCTTGTTGGAAGAAGTATGTCACTGTGGAGGCAGGCTTTGAGGTCTCATATATGCTCAAGCCATACCCAATATCTCAGACCACTTCCTGTTGCCTGTGGGACAAGATATAGAACTCTCAGCTCCTTCTCCAGCACCATGCCTGACTGAGCACCACCATGTCCCACCATGATGATAATGGACTAAACCTCTGAAAATGTAAACCACCCCAATTAAATGATTTTCTTTTGTAGGAATTGCCATGGTCATGGTGTCTCTTCACAGCAATAGAAACCCTAACTAAGACACACACACTTTTTTCAGAACAACTCCAAGTTCTTATTATGATTCCCATTACACAACTGGAAAATACTGAGTCTTCAAAAGTTCCCTGAAAATATACAAAAATGATGCAAAAATTAGATGCCTGCCTACAGTCCTAACAGCTCATCCACTTGTGTATGTACAGGACAATCTACAATTCCACAGTCACAAGGACCTATAACAAAGAGAAATNGTGGATGGCAAGCAAAAACCACTAAACATTCTGTGATAAAAGCCTCATGAATATGCATAAGCCATTTAGAAATGCTGGCTTAGTATAGGAATGGTTGTGCATTATCTGCTGTCATCCCATTAGTGATGAGCTGTTTACTCCTTAATCTCCACGAGGAAACTAACATGAGTCTCCAGCAAATCCCCATGAACACCACTCAGAAATCCGGCTCTGAAAAAAAAAGATCAGTTAAGAGTAGATTGTCTTCCAAATAGTTATGCCATAGTCGTTCTTATTTTATAGTTGTTATTACTGTTTTTTCTAAAGTAGGTTATGGGGGTAGGAAAAGAAGTTTCTACATTTTTATTGAATAATCCAAATATGCTTTTAAGCATTGGTGAAGGTTAATGTCTAAACAGAGTATTTTCTGATTTGTAGGCTCTTTCTGCTGCTGTGAACCAGAAAGTCACAGAAAGATTTCTGGGCTGTTCTCAGAAACAAAAAGAATAAAGTATAGCAAGAACTGCAGTCTAAAGAGACATTCAAAGGACACACTGAGAACAACATCCAGGAATTGGGTCCATTCTTCTACAACATGGAAGTCTGGTTTGGGGAAACTGAGAAAAAAGGCCAGGGGCAGCAAGAGAAATGAGAATCTGGGTGTTGGTGCTTGATGATATTCTTTCAATCAATTCAGTTTAGGACAGCTAGCCTTTTGCAAAAGATCATCCAAAGTCTTTATTCTGAGTGACAATATACCCACAGCAGGTCTTCTCTGTGTAACATTTGCTAGTGGTGCAGAAATGTGCTTTTAACATGGGAGTGCTGCTTACTTCATTGTATACTAATAAAGGCTAATACCTCAAGTTTCCCTCTTATAAAATATGCCTGACAGTAAACCTAGTCTCACAGTAAACCAGATCTCACAGCACCTCCCATTTACCAATGAAATCCCAGGAAATAAAATGCTCAATTCCTTGGCTTTCAATTGCTGTTGGCAATCTCCTACTTGAGGACATTCCACTTGCTTTTGTCCATCTACCAAACCCATTTCTCAGTTTCTGGAGGGACTACAAGGTTGAACCAGATATGATTACTGCTGTGTTAGGTTACCAAAAGTTAAGGTCCCCTTGAGTTTGCTTCTACATTCCTTTCCCAGGAGCTTAGTCCTGGGCTTCTGAGTTAAAGGCAGTCTCCTGACTACCTCAACTTTGAATTGCCTCATTCTGGAGGCTTCAGGCTGAGCTCACAGTCGGCTTCTAATGGTGATATAAATCACTGAGTCTACCAGAGGCAGCTAACTGCATCCTGAATAAAGATAATTGATAGAAGACAGCCAGGATGACTGCGTGTTCACTCTTAAAAATCAATGTGTTTTACTGTGACAATTGTCCCAGGCTAAGTGAGCTAACCTAAGGACAGATGAGCATAACAAAATTAATAATAAGTTGCCAATCTATCCTAAACATAAATGTCTTGAATTTAACATTTTATATATGTCTGAAGAAAGGCAGAAGATTCCAAGATACATGAGCAAAGATGTTCAGCATCCTCCTCCAAATAAACACAGTAGGAACAGGGCCCACTGCAGGGCCCATTACACAGTGACTGGGTCACATTCTGACATTAATTAGCTGACCTTGTGGGAAGTTAAAAAAGCTCTCGCTGGTTCAGTATATTTGATTGCAAAATTAGCAGACTTTATATTTTTTACATTTCATTACTACAAAACTTCCCATTTGTAGAGTAGCTCTTGAAACATACAATATAGGAAATTTGGTTTTATTTGCCATGTAGTGTCAGCACATGAAACATCATCCTGCACACTAAATTCTTTGAAACGCTACATATAAGCATCAACTGTGTGGTTATCATGAAGAATCCTCACTCCCTGCAATGACCTACGTAATCTTCACAATAATCATTAAAAATAGATACTATTAAGCTGGGCAGTGGTGATGCACACCTTTAATCTCAGCACTCAGGAGGCAGAGGCAGATGAATCTCTGAGTTTGAGGCCAGCCTGGTCTATAGAGTAAGTTCCAGGACAGCCAGAGTTACACAGAGAAACTCTGTCTTAAAAAACAAAATAATAATAATAATAATAATAATAATAATAATAATAATACATAGATACTATCATCATCTTATTGATTCAAAAGTTGAGGCTCAGAGAGATAAATTGCCTTGCCTAAGGGTACACAGAAGTCAGGATTGAGATTTAAACTATGTCCACACTCTGTTGACTATATCCAACTTGGAAGAGAAAAAGCTGCAGATGTGAGTACTAGATTCATAGAACCTTTATGCTTTGGGGATATAAATTTGATTTACATTTTTTATTGTCAAATATAGGTGTATTTTGTTGNCATCTATGTATATATAATCAGTTGGCCAATATATGTGTATATCTATATATATATGTGTGTGGTCTATGTATACATATGTAAATATATTTTCATACATACACACACACTCTACTTTCTAGAGATAAATTGAAAATATGCTATTCACTTCCTTTTTCTGCCTTTTTGGTAGCTCAATCATAAATATTTATTCCCTATTAGATAATTTACTTTTTTTTCCAGACAGGGTCTCACTGTGTATCCCTGCCTGACCTAGAACATAATACATAGACCAGGTTGGCTTCAAACTCACAGAGAATCTCCTGACTCTGCCTCCTGATTCAGAATTAAAGGCATGTGCCACCATGCCTGGAAATAATTTAATTTTTATTTTAATTATTGTTTATCATCTGTCTGCTTCTGTAAAATGAACACTGCAGGACAGCAAAGAACTTTGTGTCATTTACTGAGATAAAATAATTTCTAAAAGAAGTATAGGCAGTGGTAGGTGTGAAGGTGAATACTGACAATATGTGTTAATTCAATGCTTTGTGTAAGATAGACAAAAAAAACCAGTTCAGTATGAACACTGTTATACATGGGTTAAAAAAAAATAGTGAGGGGCTGGAGTTTAAGAGCTCAGAGTTTAAGAGCACTGGCTGCTCTTCCAGAAGTCCTGAGTTTAATTCCCAACAACCACATGGTGGCTGACAACCATCTATAATGAGATCTGGTGCCATCTCCTGCCATGTAGGCAGAATACTGTATACATAATAAATAAATATTTTTTAAAAAATAGTGGACCTTGAAACCAGCAATTTCATGAGCACTGGAATTATGTCACTAACAAAAAGCCTTGGAGGGAAATTACTGTATCTAACTGTAATCTACTGTATCTAATTTCCAAGGCCCCAGCTTTCCCCAACACATGGACAAAGAGAAGTNTTCCTTTTAGTGAGGCATTGCCTCCAAAAATACTTTCCAGAAGCCTCAGTCAGGATTTTAGTCTCCACATGTCACTAAAAGTTTGAGATGCATCTGGGGAATTTTCTTAAGCATTTTCATCATCCTGAAAAATGTTACATATATATTATGATTGTCTAAAAGCTAAATTATCATTCCAAATTAATAACCACTTAGTGAGGACAATTACTAAAAATTAACTCAGTGACTCATCTCTCACCTATTCATGATTTTGCTCAAATGTCACACTTTCCAATAAGGTCCCCTGATGACACAAATTAAAATAGAACCCCTCAGCATACACAATAGCTCTTCCTGTATTTTTCCCCCTCTGTAGCATTTGTCACATTTCAAGAGCATACTGTCCATTTTGCTTCTTTTTTGTCTGTGTCACTAAATTGCGACACAATTCTTTGCCTGTTCACTGTTAAAATCCAAAACCCAGAATAGGGTTTGTCACATATCAGATGGATAGTAGATATTTACTTAGTAAAGTGAGAAGTGAAAAAACTGACTTTCTACCAAGAGAGCTTTAAACAGAGAACAGATAGATTCTTAGTCAGCTTAATCACAGAAGTCCAGATGAACCAGCATGCTTCTCAGTTCATTACATACAAACCCCAATAGAAAACAAACCAGATACCAGCAATCCTAGGATGATAATACCAGAGAACTGCTTCTATTTTCCCTATAAATCAACCATGAGATGAGGAGAGATGGCAGGCTAGCCACAGCCTCCTCGGTACTGTATCTATTGAACATCAAGAAATCACCACCCAGAATTTGACAGTTTCTGAGGTACAATCCTTCTTCTAAAAAAAAAAAAAATTATGTCAGGAATTTTCCCAGTTGGCAGTAGGTGTAAATTCTTTGGATAAGGTTAATGTGTTAAAATTGCTGATCTTACAGTGCTCTAAAAGAAATAAGAAAATAGGGGCATGGTGATGAGTTGACTTAAAACAACCTGCTTTGCATTAGCTATCCCCAAGGGCCTGTTTCAGGAACTTAAAAGATCATTGGTAAAAATAAATAAATTAGCCTAAGACTTTGGCCTTCACTAATATCAACATTTAAGTTATAATGGATTAGTTAGAGCTAATTAGATCAGTTTGCTGCTTTTAGAAACTAGAAGATGATTTAAGTCAAACCATTTACTCAGAGTTGAAAGGTTTCAGGGAGTATGGGGTTCAAACAACAAAGATTAAATACATAAAACCAAATATAAAAACTTAATATAGAAGCATTGCAATTTCAAGAATGAAAATTGGAATTTATAAAACATATTTAAAATTTCCATTCATTATTCATTCAAAAAGTATTTAGTTCTATGCCATGGCAATCTAGTAGGTAAGTCACCTGCTTCTTAGAAAATAATCCTACCAGATAATCTTTACTAGTGGTCAAGTTAAAACCTAATAGGTAAATGCCAGTCAATCCAAAAGCATAAGTAAATAAATTGGAAAGTAATTTTATGAATCAAAGCAAAATGAGCAATGGCAACCCTGTCCCTATATTAAGTGAAAATTATTCAAAGCAAAAATAAGTCAAATTAGTGCAAAGTACTAGATAGTAATAAGACTAAAAAATAGTACATATCTCTCACAACAAGCACAATACCATTCCTTGTGAGTCAATAAAAACATTCCTTAGCCTTTAGTTCTGTCATCAAATCAAACTTTCTTCACCGTATGTGAAGAGGCATTTCGAGAGGAGGGGGCAGCAAAGAAAGCAGACCTTTCTCACCCTTCTCATCCCTACCTACACCTTGATTTGTTCTGCACATGCCATATGGCATAAGAGCAAAGGGCTTGGGAGAAGGGAGCAGAATCCATGATTTTTAGCTCTGGACTACATTTAGTTCACGGCTAATTACCTCTACAAACGGTGTGAACCATGACACTTAATACTTTGGCTTCCTAGCATGCAAAGTAGGGTGACATTTAGCTAACTACTCTCTAAGTTTACATGAAGAAAAATGGTCTAAGGTGCTTGGTGATCACCCACTGAATTACTATAGGAGCAATATAAGTCCTGTACCTGTGTTTTCCTTACCTACAGTCAATGGTGCAAGCAAGCAGAATGTTATTAATGGAATGTCACTGTATATAATTAGAATCTCAGTCATTTTACATAATTATGGTGAATTTGAAAAAAAAATTTCAGTTGACATTGTGTCAAGACCTCTAGAAATTAAAGATTATTTAGTGGAGCATTTCTCAACTTGTAGGTTGAAACCCCTCTGGGGGTCAAACAACCCTTTCACAGGAGTCACATATCAGATATCCTGTATATCAGATATTTACATTATGATTCATAACTAGCAAAATTATGGTTATGAAGTAATAACGGAAATAATTTTATGGTTGGGGGTCACCACAACATGAGGAACTGTATTAAAGGGTCNCAACATTAGGAAGGTTGAGAACCACTGATTTAGTGTATATTATCTAAATAATTACCTTTAGAAAAATGTTTCATGGGTGGAGATAAACCACAGTGGTAGAACACTTGCCTAGCATGAATGAGGCCCTGGGTTCATTCCCAACACCTAAAAAAAAGAAAAAAAAATCTGTTCATATGCTATATTTTGTTTGATATTTGAGCAGANACAGAGTAGTCATCTTGGACCCGTCCCTGTTCTATTCCATGTAATTTCTCCCTTGACTCAACACTAAATAAGATATATGTGCAAAGCATGTCCACTTGCTTTTCAAGATCGCTGTATGTGATCTATTATTCATAATGATTTATAATTGGTATCCACTTGGGGCTGGAGGGATGGCTCAGTGGTTTGGTCTTCCAGAGGTCCTGAGTTTGACTCCCAACACCCACATCAGAAGGTTCACAACCAGCTCCAGGGAAACCTGACACCTCTGGCCTTTGTGGGTACCTAGACTCACAGACAGACACATACACACAGTTAAAAATAATAAAAATAAATTTTAAATGATTTGGTATACCTCTAAAACATACGTTTTGAGCCCCAACTACTGGTGTGAAGCCAACTCACTCTGCAACTCCCTCCTGCCCATACTTCAGTCCCAATACCATCTAAAGTAAAGAATCTTCCCATGGGTCCTCCATAAATCTCCAAGCACTATCCNAGGTAGGGAGCGCCTTGAGACTTCAACACCGACTCCACCTTATCTGAGGCAGGGACCCTGCCTACCCTTCAGCCTCAACACCCCACCACCATCTGAAGGAAGGGAACCGCCATGACTTCTCTTCTGTTCAAACTCCTTGTGGCATCTAAGGTAAGGCGCTACCTCCATGTCTGACATCAAAGATAGTGAGCCTGCCCAGCATCTGCAACCATCTGGGGTAGGAGGGCACCGAGATCCACAGCAATTCGCTCCGAGTGCCCTGTACTTCTTTCCCCAACTTCTGGTTGCTGGAAGGAGCATCAAAACTTCCGGGTCAGCCGTCAGGGCCCCGAGACTTCAGCCTCAACGCCCAGCTTTGTCTCCTCTTGAGGTAGAACCACCTCTACTTCAACTGCAACTCCAACTCCTGGGCAGCGGCCTGAGGGGTGAGCACAAACTGTGGTCAGGTGAGGACCAAACCAGGTTTCAGCCCCAGCTAGAAATCTCAGTCTGAGGTAGGGAGCCAGCCAATACCAGAACCTCTCTTCCGGTTCTCCTTCCCAGGGAGAGATCTTGCCCTGTCTCTTATACACATCTAGATGTGTATAAGAGAATTCCTCCAGTGTTTGGAAGTTGATGGTGTTTTTGGAATTCAGCTTCCCATCTTTCTCGGCTTGTGGGTGCTTTCATCTTCTTTATTGTCAGTCTGTCATTGAGAGGCTAGACTCCATCAGCCTAGTTATTCCTCCAAGAATAACTGTTCAGCTGATGTTCCATTGTACACCAGAAGCCATCGGCCCACTGCTTGCGCAACTGCCGAAGGAAAAGGCACAGTACCTTTTCTGGATTGCAAAGTCACTTCAGCGATGGTGCCATATTGTCTTGGCCTTAAAGGATGCCTGTTGCCAAAGCTGCAACCACACTCATCTTAGCAAGGATCAGTAGTCCTTTATTTTTGTGTTCTGCTTGTCCTTTTGAACAGCATACTGTCAGCAGTCAATGCAAGGGCACTTCCGTGCCCAGTGGCTGTCTCTTATACACATCTGCGTGTGCCACCACGCCCAGCTAAAATCAATCAAATAAAATGAATTTAAAATACCTCATCTACCTTGACGAAATCACCCCTCAACAAGAGCTAAAATGAGTTCTTCCTTCTTTAAGTTGTTTTTGTCAGTTGTAATGTCACTGTTGCAACAATAAGAAGTCACTACTACATCCATGTAATTGAAATAAATTTATGAGAAAAATGACCCCAGTGTAAATTGTGAACTGTGGACGTCAACTTAATGGGCTNACCTGAAGCAACATTCATAAGACCAATTATAACCTCTAGAGTAGAACTTTTGGGCTCTTATTACCTACCCACCCACCCAGACAAAAGAAACCCTAAGTTCAGCTCTTCCTAAAGCCTTTTATTCTGAGATTACAGTGAATTGATAAAGTGAGGGTGAAGCATGAACAAATTATGTTCTCTACAAGTCAGATGATTTTCTCAATTTAAAACAAAGGTAATTGTCAAAAACAAACAAAAACAACCATGATCTTGAATTTAATTCATTCCAGAAACTTTTACAAGACAGCTTCATAGTGCAAGCCATATAGACTCACCCACCTCTAACAACAACAAAAAAACCCACATAAATACAGCCTGTAATCTTTCTTATTTATGAGCCTTCAAGATGTTTCTCCAAGTAAGTGCACTCCCTTGCTCTGATCCAGCCTCCCCAGCTCTTTCCCAATTACACATTTCTTGGGCTTAGCATCATGACATCTTGGTAACTAGACTCACAATGGAGAGAAATAAAAGGGTTTTTATTTATTATTTCTATATAGGTGTTTTGACTGCATGTATATCTGTGCATCATATACACGCAGTATCCATGCAGGCCAGAAGAGGGTGTCAGATCCCCTGGGACCAGATTTAAAGCTGGCTATGAGCTGCCATGTGGGTGCTGGGAATTGAACCTAAGTCCTCTGGAAGAGCAGTCAGTGCTTTTAATAGCTAAGCCATCTCTCCAACTTGAAATAAAAGTTTTTTTTTTTTTTTTAAAGATTTATATTCATTGTTTTGTGATTTTATTTCAACTGGAGTTCTGTACTGATAACCATGCAT
>LZPO01087265.1:120022-140228 GCA_001675575.1 Neotoma lepida | reverse complement strand
ATGAGTGCTTTCTGCACATTTGCCTGCAGGCCAGAAGAGGGCACCAGATCCTACTAGAGATGGTTGTGAGCCACCATGTGGGTGCTGGGAATTGAACTCAGGACCTCTGNAAGAGCAGCCAATGCCCTTAACCACTGAGCCATCTCTCCAGCCCGCAAATTAANTTTTATTCCTCCTAAGCCAGGTGCTATTCCTAGATTTTCTCCTCAGCAATTACTCCAAGTGAAAGTGNTTTTACTAACCAAATGCTACATGCTCTGATGTAGGTTGACTAGCAACCAAGCATATGCCCCCCTCCCTACCAGAAAGGAGCTGCAGCGGAGACGAGTGGGAAAAGCCAAGTACAGTTTACTTTCTTGTAACTTATTGACACCTAACATTCTACCAAGCCATTTCTAGATTATAGTTTGAACACATAAATTCCTAAATCCTTAGCCTTTAGTTGACCTTACTAGAGAACTCCCCTTTAGTCACTCCCCCTTTTGGGGTTGTAATTGGAAGCTGACAATTATTACTTTATGTATGGACNCTTATCACCTCTCTCTCTGACCCTGAAACTGCAAGCCTCACATTGTTTTGCCAAAGAATTACTGTTGAGTATATATACTGATTCCCTCAGAGCACTGGGGGAATTGATTGAGAAGAACAAAGGTGAGGATGGAGAGGGAAAGAACTAGATAGACATGAGAGAACAGCAGAAGGGACTGAGAGCAGGAGGGACTGAGAGGAGCTAAGTATGAGAACAGAAAAGAAACTGTGTAGATAGAATTGACTGAGAAGAATAAAGGAATGGACTAAAGAACTCAGTGTGCTTAGATTCATTGAATATCCCTCAGATTAGAATCCTTAGCCACTTGTAGCATCTATTCTGGCCCCTGATAGAAATCCCCTCAAGGCAGGCACTTGAGGAAATTCGTTAGTCTTGACTCCTTAGTCTGTCCTCCCTTCCCCCCCTGAATGTTTTTCATACTCCTGCCACACTGCCTGGCTCCCTGTCAGTGGTTCTTCTCTCTTACATCAGGTTTGTTGATGCTTAGATGTTCTGTCCCAGAGTAAAACAGCCAAGAAACAGAGAGAGAGAGAGAGAGAGAGAGAGAGAGAGAGAGAGAGAGAGAGAGAGAGAGAGAGAGATCCACGCCAAGATCCATGCTTTATTCTGCATATACACACACGTTTTTAAATGTGTTATGTAGTGAAAGATGACCTTGAACTTCTGATTCTCCTGCCTCTATCTTGTGAGTGCTGGAATTAGAGGCATGTGCCACCACAACCAGTCTATAGGGTACTAGGGATTGAATTCAGGGCTTCATACAGGCTAAGCAAGCTGTCTACTGACTGAGCTACTTTTCCAGCCCTCCACACCTCCATACACATTATTTTTGACCAGGCAAATGTTAATTCATCCTTCAGTAATCTTTCTTGAACNCTCTGTTATAGACTGAATGTTTGCAATATAGCTCCCTGTCTTNATCCCTGTTCCTACCCTTCCCCTTCCTAATCTCCAATGTCATGAGACTTGAGGTGGGGCCTTTGAGAAATAATTAGGATTACATGAGGTTATGTGTAGTTGTAAGTTTCTCTGGTCATGCCTAGTTCCACCAAGCCCAGCACATGCGTGTGCATGCATGTGTGTGTGTCTCTGTGTGTGTGTGTGTTACACAGAGAAACCTTGTCTTAAAAAAACCAAAAACCAACCAAACAAACAAACAAACAAGGTTTTAGGACTTTTTCTTTCTTCCTTTTCTTTTTTTTTAACTGCAAAGGGAGTTTTTGGTTACATTCCTAGAAATCTGTAGGTTTAAAGGTGGAAGACAAAAGGCCTATTTCATTGANGTAATTCTTGATTCCCAGGTTTCTGTTGCTGTGATGAAACAACATGACCAAAAATTGTGCTTCTAAATAGGAATTGAAGATTGAGAAAAGAGTTGCTGTCTTTCTTCAACTGGCCAGGTGGTAGTAGTGCACGCTTTTAATCTCAACACTCAGAGGGCAGACGAGGGCGGATCGTGAGTTCAAGACCAGCCTGGTCTACAGAGCGAGTTCCAGGACAGGCTCCAAAGCTACACAGAGAAACCCTGTCTCAAAAAACCAAAAAATAAATAAAGTAAGTAAGTAAGTAAATAAATAAATAAATAAAAAGACATCCTCAACTCTTCCTGGAGAAGCCTGTACCCATCTTTGGACATGTCTTATTCTTTCCCTGAGCACCTCTTTCTTAACTTTTTTTTTTAATGTATAAAGACTTAAGGGCACTGAGAAGCGAGAGTTGTTTCTCTCAGGAGTAATAAACAGGAGGAAGAGATCAGGTTCACTTGCATGAACATACCGTACAAAGTCCTCAGTCTCCACCAGGATGTTTCCTCAAACACCTGAGTGAGAACACAGATGCCTTGGAGTGCCCATTCAAGACAGGCTGTGGCCTGCACTCAGCTTCATGTGTGGGATTTCAACGATGCAGGGTCCAAAANGTGCCTTGTACAGCATGCTGTATGAAACAACTCAGTGAAAAAACACCCTGGAAGTCTGACCTCAGCAGATGATTCCCTCCACAGCCACACGTACTTACTAAGAGGGAGCATGGGGAGAGTTTAAAAACAGAACCATTATTACAGTGTGAACTGCTACTGAGGGGAGGTATGGTTACAGGTCACCCAAAGCTGCAGATAAAATTTGTCTCTAAGAAAGGTAGCTGTCCCTTCTTAGACTGAGGAACAGCATCTACAGCATGGCTGTGATGGTTACTTCAGTGCTGACTGTGGTTCTCAGTTGTTTGGTCAACACCAGGCTAGATGCTGCTGTTAACATAAAGGATATTATGCTCACATGCAACAGAGGCCTTCCCCAAGTGGTAGACTTTTTGACCAAAGATAGATTTCCTTAAAGAAAAACGATTTTGCCTCAAATCCCCACCTAAATTCTTCCTGTTTCCAGTTTGCTGGAATGTCCTTCAGACTTGAGACTCAATCTCTGTGATCCTATGAACCACACAGACACACAGGCAGAGAAAAACCACACACACACACACACACACACACACACACACACACACCTCTTAGTCTGTGCAATCCCTAACAATCACAATAATAGTCATTTAATTCTCCCAGAAGTTCTAAGACACTGAACATACAATGGCTGGACTCTACATAAATGGAAGAAGTTGGGCCAATCTACCAGGAAATCAGTCTCGTTACCTGCATTCTACAATGTAGAAAGCCATCCTGTCAGTGGGCATGTAGGAAGTCAGACTGCTTTCTCAGAAATCATCCAGAAGGTGAAGAGCTTAGTTATCACTCAGCCACTAATGCTCAGGACTTGGCCAAGTATGCTGGCTACCCATTCAAAAAGGAAGCCTGCTTCCAGTGAGAGCCATCAGCTGCTGCAGCCAACAGGCTATGTTGCCCACACCTGATCCATAGCAAGTTGTAATATGCCCGATAAGACAGAAAGCTTTTGGCTAAAACAGTTTTTAAATGCTAATTGTTGGACTCACAGCCTGTTAATGATCATTTGTTCATGATGTAATGTGCCTAACTATGAAAAATTATGGTTTGTTTTGTTTGTGTTCCTTATTGGTCTGTCCAGTTATTTGGAAGATCTGACCCCTTGGATGCAGCTCCTGATGGCAGCACTGGAATGCCAGGTTCAACTCAAACTTCAAGGGTGCTGTATCAATAACACAGAGGAAAAGAATGAAAGTGACCTCCACACTCCTACCCTGAGAGCTCATTCTGAGGTTCCNGCATATTAACACCACAAAACATCTACAGAATGCATGTAGATTTATTAAGGAAAAGTTAAAAAGAACTCTTGTTGAGGGAAAAATACCCAAAATATTCTGGTTTAAAATACAACTTCCTTTACCTCAATAAACTTACTATTTGAGATAATAATATGAAAAATATAAAAAGCACCATGTTTATAATTTGTACGTAATCTGCAAATATTAAACTTTAAGGATAAAATTGCTCAGTTACATTTATAAAAATCAATAGAGTTTGAGGCCTCTAGAGCAGCCACTGGAAATTAAAAAGAACCCAGAAACAGCAAAGCAGTATCTGGGAGGGGTGCATTTGATAATTAGATTTATTTAAGAAAAATAACAAATATCAAGTACAACCTTTAATCACTAGAATTTCACAGTAGGCATTTCAAATTTTTGATTTTTGGCTTGTAATAATTAAATAAAAACATCACTTTCAATAATTTTCCAAAGGATGGAAAAAAATCACGGTTGACTTAAGATCATTTAATAATTTAACTTCATAAAACATCAATACTAAATTATGACATTGTAAACATGATTAAAATATATCTTAGGCTACAGAAAAAAAGAAAAGAAACCCAACAATATAATCCCCCAAACAGTACAATTCTCACTTCCTTGGATACAAATGTAGCAAAATAACCAAAATGATACTAACAGAATCAACCTGTCAGTTAAGAGAAGACAAACAGAAGACACTCCTTAACAGGGAAGGTCCCCGGAAGGTTACAGCTGTAAAAGTCATTAGGTGCCTTAAAATGTTTTCTGGGATATTCTGCAAATGCTCCTTATTGGTCTGTCCAGTTATTTGGAAGATCTGACCCCTTGGATGCAGCTCCTGACGGCAGCACTGGAATGCCAGGTTCAACTCAAACTTCAAGGGTGCTGTATCAATAATGCACAGGAAAAGAATGTCAGTGTCCTCCACACTCCTACCCTGAGAGCTCATGCTGAGGTTCCTGCATATTCACCCATGTCAGCTGTACGAAATGACATCTTTAGAGGTGACAGTGAGGCCATTTTTCTTTAATTTTGGCGATGGTCAGATTGGAACTGGGGTGGCTCTAGATTGGGTTTGTGGTGGTGTTGTGAGTCAGATGCCCAATACTGTGAGAACCCAAGATACTAGAGATGATACCAAATGTGGCCCAGAAGTCTGAATCATCAAATGTCCTCAGAGAGGCTGATATTGTGTTAGGAGATGTTGGGTGGCTTGGGGGCTTTTCTTTCTTAGAGGGGTAAAGACCAGCTGATAAGTCAACTCTAGACTACAGGCCAATAGGTTGGTCACTTGTCACTCAAGGACTTGACAAGTTCATAGATGTTGTCCAGGTGAGTATTAGGCACATTCGCCTGAGTACAAATCTCTAGTGAGGCCACTCTTTACAAATATGATGACACCCACCCTCAAGATTAGACTCATGCTAGCAGAGAAGCACTTAAAAGAAATGATCATCTGGGTGGTGGTGGCCCATACCTTTAATCCCAGCACTCAGGAGGCAGAAGAGGGTGGCTCTCTGAGTTCGAGGCCAACCTGGTCTACAGAGCAAGTTCCAGGACAGCCAGGGTTACACAGAGAAACCCTGTCTTGAAAAACCAAAAGAAATAAAATAAAATAAAATAAAATAAAATAAAATAAAATAAAATAAAATAAAATAAAAAGAAATGTTCAGCATCCTTAATCATCAGGGAAATGGAAATCAAAACTACTTTGAGATTTCATCCTACACCAGTCAGCATGGCCATGTTAGAGGAGCAGCAGGTGGCAATTGAAGCCAATATCAATAAAACGAATGATAGCTCATGCTGGTGAGGATGTGTAATAGGGGGAACACTCATTCATTGCTAGTGGGAGTGCAAACTTGTACAGCCACCAGGGGAAGCAGTGTAGTGGTTCCTCAGGAAGATGAGAATCAATCTTCATCAAGATCCAGTTATACCACTGTTGGGCATATACCCAAAGGACACTTGCTCAAACATGTTCATTACGGCTCTATTCATAATCTGTCTCTTATACACATCTAGATGTGTATAAGAGACAGATCCTTATACAATGGAGTATTACTCAAAAAAAAAAAAAAATGAAATCATGAAATTCTTAAGCAAAGATATGGAACTAAAAAAAATCATCCTGAGTAAGGTAACTTAGACGCAGATATGGTATGAACTCACTTATATGTGAATGTTTACTGTTAAGTCACTGACAAGCAAGCTACAAACTGTATAACCACAGAGGTTAGAAAGAGTGTAAGGGACTAGGGGAAGGGATAGATCTTCCTAGGATCTATCCTAGAAAGGGGAAGTAGAACATAGTTTTGGATGGGTGGGGGGGTGGGGGCTAAAATGGAAGGATCAAATAGGGAGAGAGAAGGAAGGGAATATGAGGAGGGACAGCTAAAACTAAGGGCAATTTGAGGGGTTGTATAGAAACCTAATATAGTAGAAGCTTCCTATACTATATACATATATGAAGGTGATCTAAATGAAATCACCAAATAACAGGGGAGACACAGCCCCAACTGGGCATATCTCATTATCAAATGAAACTTCCAGTACCAGGAATGGGTTGCATCTAATTGAGTTCTTTAGGGCCAAAGGGTGTCATGAGAACCCCCAAACAACCCAAGCTATTGCCATGGAGATTAAGTAAGGTAGGGACCTAGGGGGACCTCTATAGTGTGAATGTTCTGATAAATGAACGTAGTAATAAAATAATTCCTAGTGACATTCTGCTATACCCATAGACCTATGTCTTGCTTAGCCACAAACTGACAATAAGGTCCTATTACTGAAGACAACACTTAGACAACTTACTGCACATGGAGAAGTGGAGCTGGTGCCTACCTAGAGCTTTCACCCCTACAGAGTAGTATTCATAGTACTGGAAGGTTCTCTGCATGCTACCAAAGGAGAAAGGTAAACACCAACCCAGCTATAAGCCCTTTGATCTCTAAGAGTGATCTGCCTACAAGATGTGCTGGTGCAGTAGCAGCACAAAGTTTGTGGGAATAACCAACCGATATATGATTTGCGTTAAGGCCCACTCCATGAGATGGAACCCTTGCCTACTGTTGCTTGGATGGCCAAGAACCCGAGATTAAATAGGGTAGGGACCTAGAGGGAAACCAATTACTACTGTTCTGATAAATGAACGTAGCAATAAAATGACTCCTAGTGATATTCTGCTATACTCATAGACCAGTGTCTTGCTTAGCTATCAAAGAAGCTACTTCCTGCAGCAGATAGGAACAAATACAGAGATCCACAGGCAGACAATATGCGGAGTGAGAGACCTTGGAATGCTCAGCCCTAAAATGGATGTCCTCCATCAACTCTCCCCTTAGAGCTCAGGGAAACTGTGGAAAAGCAGGCAGAGAGTGTAAGAGCTGGAAGGGATAGAGGACAGCAAGGAATCATGGCCCTTTAGACACAACAGGGCTGGCACACATATGAACTCATAGAGATTGTGGCAACATGTACAATGCCTGCATGGGTCTGCACCAAATGGGATCCTAGAGCTGAGAAAAGTGGATACACAGCCCTATCCCTAAACCCAGAAGCTAGCTCCACTTGATAGCTGTTTGCTAATAAAAAATTAGTTTTCTCCAAACTAATTAGTTTCATTGGGGAAACAAACCACTCCTTTTTTTTAACCTTACAGGTCCTTTGTGTATATATTATGGCTTCCAGTTTGAGTGTCTTATGGGATTCCTATGTATGCAAACAAGTGTGTTTCTGTACCTATATGCATTTCTTGTGCCTTTCCTTTGGCTCTTTGTTTGGTTGTTTTGTCAAATTCCGATTTGTTTCTTTTTATTTTTTTATTATTATTCCTTAGATGTCCATTTGTTTTCTAACAAGAAACAGAAAGGTGGGGAGGTAGAGAGGAACTGGAAGGGGCACAGGGATATATATTGTATGAAAAATCTATTTTCAATAAAAGAAAAAAAGGATATATGCATACATGCATGCACACACACAAAACTCACTGCTGCCTTCAAAGCTTGATCCAGATCTTCAAGAAGGTCCTTTTCATCCTCTAGGCCCACAGAAAGTCGGATCAGTGTGTCAGTGATCCCAAGAGTAGCTCTGTCCTTCTCAGGCACAGATGCATGGGTCATGATTGCTCTAGAAGTAAATGTGAAGAAATTTTATCATTGGATTGTGCCAGCCGAGGTATATATCTAGCTAAAATGTTTGGATTTATCTTCAGGTCTCTTTCTGCTCTTATTTTTAAACCTTCACAATTTTTCAAAGGCAAACAAAAAATAAGCAATTATCAAACTTATTTCTTCTTGTCATGATTTTAAATGAAAACCAGGACTGCTTATGACATTACTCACAAGTCATAAAAATGGGTTAAAGACAGCAGTTTGGTACCCAGGTAGGGGAGAAACCAGGTACTTGTGGACTGGACCACCTGTCCGAATGAGACTTTAGCTGAGTCCAAATAGCTCCTACACTGCTCTTTACAAGAAACATCCTTCTGATGCAGATCCATGAAAGACAACCCCAGACCTCTACCAGCCAGCAGCAGGCAACAGAAATTCTAGTGCAGAACACATGGAAGAAAGGCCTGAAGAATTTTCCAAACTAGAAGCTGATTATTCTTAAGAGGTGTAAAGTCAGGCTTCCATTGCATCATGTACTATAGGAAGAAACGAGGTGTTCTCCTTATGTTAGAGGATGAAGAAGGCACTGAAGAAAAGTAGACAAACCTACCCAAGAAGTCCTGGCAAGATGGTTATGGGAGCTCAAGGGATGGTCTGAATAGACTGAGAACCACACAGGGGAGGCTGCGATACCTAGATCTAATGTGTGTTCTGCTGCCAGTTTGCTTCTTTCCCTATGCTCTGCAATTGAACCAGCAACCCTCAGACCCACGGGAAAAAAAAATCACTTGAGTTATACAGTACACAAACAGTATCTTCTTTTGTTGCTCTAAGGAAGATTTTTTAAAAAANTTTATATATGTGTATATGATTGGTGGGAGGGGCATAGGATGTGTGTGGAGGTCAGAGAACAAATATGTGCAGTCCGTTTGGTCCTTCTACCTTTATGTGGGTTCTGGGATTTGTGGTGATATATTGTNTACCCTAGTAAATTTGCCTGAAGATCAGAGAACAGAACAAGCCACTAGATTAAACATAGAAGCCAAGCAGTGGTGGCACACACCTTTAATCCTAGCACTTGGGAGGCAGAGATCTGTCTGGATCTCTGTGAGTTCAATGTCACCCTGGACTACATAAGATTGAATCAGTCTAGGAGAGAAACAGAGCCAGGTAGTTGTGGCACACACCTTTAATCCCAGTACTTGGGAGTCACATACCTTTAATCCCAGCACTAGGAAAGTTGAGAGAAGAAATGATATGGGTGGGTGGAGAAAGGTATATAAGGCATAAGGAGACAGGAACTAAAGTCTTTCAGCTGAGGAAAGCTTTTCAGGCTGAGGAGTCCTAGAGATAAGAGGTGGCTTGTTCCTTTGTCTCTCTGATCTTTCAGCATTAACCCCAATATTAGGCTTTGAGTTTTTTATAAAAAGACCATTTAGCAATTCGTATTACAGGAATTGAGCTCAGGTTGCCAGGCTTATGCAGCAAGTGCCTTTATCTGCTGAGCCATCTTGCTGGCCCTCTAAGGAAGTGTCCAGTTTGTTTTTGTTAACTTGACACAAGCTAGAGTTATCTGAAAAGAGGAAACCATAGCTGAGAAAATGCCTCTATACGATTGGCCTGGATGCAAACTTGTGGGGAATTTTCTTAATTAATGAGTGGGCTGGGCCCATCCACATAAATCATTAATTAGGAGGTTCCACCCCTGGGCAAGCAGTCATGAGACATAAGAAAAAAAGGCACAAGAACCAGAGACCCACTTGTTTGCACCCTCAGGAGCCCCATAAAAACACCAAACTGGAAGCTATAACATATACACAAAGAATCTGTAGGGTAAAAAGAGAGAGAGAAAAATATGTAAAAAAATAAATGTAAACAAAAAGATTTAAAAAAAAGTGAAAGGAAAAGCCTGACACAATGTTATGAGACAAGGAACCTCCAAAGCCATAAGAAGCAAGTCATTAAGCAGCACTCCCCCATGACCTCTGTATCACCTCCTGACTTTAGGTTCCAGTGGTGGAGGAGTCACCTGAGAGTTGTATACTGAAATAAACCCTCTCCTCCCCAAGTTGCTTTCNGTAATGTGTTTATCACAGCAACAGAAACCCTAGGACANAAAGTTTTTACATACTAACATCCTCCTGAAAACACTCTGCCCCAACAGGTTCTGAATTCCTTAAGGGGGCAGGCATATATCCAAATAGTCCCAGGCCTCAGAGAGCAATACTCTTAGGAATGAACCATATTCGAATGCCCTCGGGATGTCTCAAAAGGCACAGTTTCTTTCTATGATAACCTGATGGCCCTAGAATCCACATAATGTGAGTATAACTCCACAAAGTTGTCCTCTGATGTGCACTTGCATGACCTGGCACATATGCCCCCCCCCACACACATTGTGCTTCACACACAATAATATCAAAAATTAAGAAANGCATTTCCTCGCCGGGCATAGTGACACAGGCCTTTAATCCTAGTACTTGGGAAGCAGAGGAAGACAGATCTATGTGAGTTCAAGGCCAATCTGCTCTAGATAGTTTAAGGACAGTCAGGGCTACATAATGAGACCTTGTCTTGAGAAAAAAAATAACAAAAAAATTCCTGCTTCCCTCTCAACATAATTATAATAAAAGGAAAATTAGGTATAAAACTTTAGAGTCACAAAGATAAATAATAGAGAATTTTCTCTAAATTTGCCAAAAACAAATGGACTGGATATTGTAACTGTAATTCTTATTTAAGAACTGTTTTGTTGTATATAATTTTACTATGTTAAAGTTAAAACCTTTCTTTTTAATTAGACAAAAAGGAGAAAATGTAGAATATTCCTTTACACTGTATGAATATATGTCATTGTGATTGGTTTAGTAAAGAAGATGACTGGCCAATAGCTATACAGGATAAGGTTAGGGGGAGAGCCAAAAAGAAAACAGAGGATGCTGGGAAGAAGAAGGGCAGAGTCAGAGGAGTCACAAGCAGATGCAGAGAGAAGCAAGATGGGCATGCTGTACTGAGAAAAGGTACCAAGCCATGTGGCAAAACATAGATAAGAAATACGGGTTAACTTAAATGTGTTAGATAGTAAGAAGCCTGAGCTATTGGCTGAGCATTTCTAAGTAATATTAAGTCTCTGTGTCAGTTATTTGGGAACTGGTGGGTAGGAAAGAACAGTCCGCCTACATTGAACTGCCCAGCAGGTCAGGCCAGCAGTCAGCAGTGCCGTAATATCAGTCTCATCCTATGGAAGCACATGTGCTGCAGAATTTGGCAGGAATCCATCAGAGTTCTCTGCACTGTTACATACACATGAGTTGGAGGCTGAGGTCCACCTCAGTTGAGCTCCAAACATGAACCTGGAGCTCACTGATGGAAAGTGAGCTCACTAACTAGCAATCCTTTGCATCCTCCTCTCTCCTCCCCAGAACTGGTATTACAGGCATGCCCTACCATGCCCAGCTTTTTACATGAGTATTGGGAAGCCAAATTCAAGTCCTCATGGTTGTGTGGCAAGCACTTGAACTCCTGACCTACTGCCCCAGTCCCAACCCACACTATTCCTGATGCAAAGCTTCAGGAATGAAGTCGTGATGTATTCCTGAGTACATCAGCCGAGCTTGCTGGGTCTTCTNCCTCTCTATAATGTAAGCTGCTGGGTGGTTCTCTAAAATCCTCTGGCTTGTGGCTGGGTTATTGTGGAGGCCCACAGAGGCTTCCTAGTGAGATCTTACTCAAGGTCAGAGAATCTGAACTTGCTTTACCCAGCAGGGCTGCATAATGGGATGATTTGGCCACAGGTGTAGTTACCAGGTGTTTTGAAGTGTCTACACTTGGCTGTAGTTGAAAGGGGGAGGTCTTTTGCCTCGTCCCTTGGCATTATATAAAAGCCCTTTGGAATAAAGCTCAAGGCAACTGGGTATTGACCCAGGGCCTTCTGGGAGCTATCCTGTGTTTCTGTCTTTCTATCCTCTCCTTTTATCTTTCTATCTAATACTTCCTCATTCCTCTCTCCTTCCCCCAAGAACCCTTCAACAGGTCAGAGCTGGACTCCGACAGACACCCACAGGTTATGAAGAGTGTGANATACCAGGCAGAGTTTGGATATCTTATTCAGATAGCATACCATCAAAGACTCAACATACTAAGAGAATAAGGTTTACAAGTATAGTCAGGCTCTCCTCTGAAAACCAAGGTCATGGGACATATTTTCTATTCTCCAGGGGATCTTGACAACTTTTCTGGGATAAAGTCTCCCTTCCAAGGTCAGATGGGGAAAACAGCAGCACAGCACATAGTTACTACTGTAGAGGCAACATATAAGAAGGGCATAGCTCACTCCTTTACCTAGTCCCCACAGATTTAGAACCTGAAAGCTAGAGGATGGCACATGCCTGTGTAAGAATGAAAACCATGAAACGACATTGTGTCTGTCTGTAAACAAAAAACTGGAAGGAGTGTTGTGGAATATTAATTTAATGATGCAAAGATGTGTTGTATTCTTTTATGTTGCCTTTGTTTAACTCTGTGAAGCTGTGTTACTGTGCCTGTCTAAAACAACGGATTGGTCTAATAAAGAACTGAACAGCCAATTGCAATGCTGGAGAAAGGATAGGCGGTGCTGGCAAGCAGAGTGAATAAATAGAAGGAGAAAGAGAGAAGAGAGGAGTGAGAAAAAGAGGAGAGAGNACACCAGGGGTCAGCCACCCAGCTATACAACCAGCAACGGAGTAAAAAGGAAAGAAAAGAGTAGAGAATAGAGAAAGATAAAAGCCCAGAGGCAAAGGTAGATGGGATAATCTAAGTCAAGAAAAGCTGGCTAGAAACAAGCCAAGCTAAGGCCAGGCATTCATAAGTAAGAATAAGTCTGCCTGTATTTATTTGGGAGCTGGGTGGTGGACCCCCAAGGAGCCAAAGAGTGATAAAAAAACAAAAACTAACAACTATAAAGGAGTTTGTGTCTGCAGAGACTGGTGGACTGGAATTTCAGTACTGTGGAGAGATTGGAATTTTTTTAGGTTCAGAGGCTAATTACTTTATCTTGGGCTAGTGTTAGCCTTTTGGAACAGCCATTCCTTGTCCTACTCTATATCTGAACTAACATCATGTAATAATAAATAAAAACCTCTTAGAAGCTATTAGCAGAACACTAGCTTCCACCAATCCAAGAACTAAGAATGTTATCAACAGCATCTTGGGACTATAAAATGGCTCTCACCATCTTGTTGTGCCTGACTCTCTGATGCTCTCACCTGACTCTCTGATGTACCCACCAATGTATTTTAAATTTGCCTTGACTTATGACTTTCTTTGTTCTGTAAAACTATAAGAACCCCGTGAAACTGCTTCCATATTGGAACATGGAATTTGAGTTAACTTAATCTGTGTTCCTGGGTCCAGGTTCTTAATCCCTTTAAGATGAGAGCTGTGGTTTTTANGTCAACAGATGAGTGAGGTACTCAAGACAGACACAGCAACTCAACATGAGACACAATGCCAAGAAATCAAGATAAAATAATCAACTATTAAAAATAAAGACTAAATAAGTAAGATGTAATAATAACCAAGAGAAACAAAAGCATACTTACGGAAGCTCAGCCAGACTTTCATATCCTCCCAGGCTCTCAGCCAAAGCAAACAACTAGCAAAGAAAACAGGAATTTAGAGTGCCCAATAACATAGTGCTAAATTCTGAAAATAAATGTTTTTGATGAAATTTCTCTAGCTCAAGAGGGATGAAGGGTGATAGTAACTATGACTAAACCAAGAATCAGGCAAGATACTAAGAAAAAGTCAGAATAAAGCAAGACAATTAGATGTCTTCAAACCTTTAAAACATGAAAAGTTGCTGGGATCAGTAGCCCAGGACTGTCATCCTAGCACTCAGAAGACAGAGGCAGGAGGATTTCTGTGAGTCCGAGGCCAGCCTGAGTAACATCGTCAGACCTTACCTCAGTAAACTTTACAAAGGTCTGAGGGTTGTAGCTCAGTGGTAAAGAGCTTGCCTGGCATGTATAAGACCCTGAGTCTCATCCCCAGAACTGCAAAATCAGTCATCAGTCAGTCAGTCAGTCAATCAATCAGTGAATCAATCAATCAACAATAAACTCAACAAAGTCAGTTTCCTACATGACTTGGTTTGGATGATAACTAAACAATCTGCAAGTATTAAATATTATGCTTAAGACAGATGGTGCTTATGGTACCACCCAGAGGCAGAGACAGAAGGGTAGCTGCAAGTTCAAGGCCAGCCTGGTCTACAAAGCAAGTGCTAGGGTTCTAGACTATAGAATGAGTAAGGCCCTGTCTTAAAAACAAAGCAACAGTAACAACAAATATATACATATCATAATTAAATATTATTTACATGAGTTCTAAAACCTAACAGTTTACCTTTAGACCTGCCTCTGTTGTTTCCCTTTAAATAAATATCTATGAATGTCTACCATTATCTACACTAATAAATACCTATGAATGTCTATCATTATCTATACTAGTCAATATGCAGCACTTTTTTTTTTTTTCAAGACAGGGTTTCTCTGTTTAACAGCACTGGTTGTCCTGGAACTCCCTTTGTAGACCAGGCTGGCCTTGAACTCACAGAAATCAGCCTGCCTCTGCCTCTGCTTCTGCCTCTGCCTCCTGAATGCTGGGACTTAAGGAATAGGCCATCACATCCAGCTATGCAGCACCTCTTAAATTAACACTTCCTTTAATTGCCTATGGAGAAGGGGAAACTTCTTAGTCCAACAGTTACTTTGGTTTGCACATGGTCTGTCCCAAGGTTCCCTGTGTGATGTGATGAGAGGCAGGTCTTGCAGAGTACAGTCTCTCAGAGGATAACTATCAGGGGTGCCACCCTGATTCATGTTCATTGGATGGGTAGTGCCTAAAAATCCTGTACTCTCCTGCTCCTGTCTTCTTACTCCCACATGCCCTTTCTACCTCTTCCACGTGGATGGGACAGGCGGCTTTATCTCTTCAGCCACCAGAACTATACACTGAGTGACCTGCCTGGTTTGGTTGAGGTGGTACTACCAAAGTTCATGGGTTGGAGTTGAGGTTCTCAGTGTGACATGTCTTTAAGAAGTGGGGCTTGGTGGGAGGCTTTGAGGCCATTGAGGGGAGAACTAACCAAGATACTGCTGACTGCCATCAGAACAAGCCTGCCACCAACTGCCATTGTCCTTCCTGACTGGTGACTGCTCTTACTCCTACACATGATGCCATCTGACACTAGGCCCTCAGCACAAGGAAGGGGACACCTGACTCTGACCTTATGCTTTTGGTCTTGAACAACCAGTGAAGTAAACCTTTATTTATAAAGTAGCCTGTCTCTGGCATTTTGTGATAGTAATGAAAAACAGGCTAGTATATCCAGTCTTGGGTATTATAGCAGCAGTAAGGACTAAGATTATATTACAGTGCCATAAAATTTACTCCTTTTTTGAGACAGATTCTTACTGTGTTGCCTAGCCTCATCTCAGATTTATAGGATCATGTGATCCTCCTGCCTCAGTGTCCCAGATAGCTAGAACTGCCTAACTTAATTTTACTAAATGTCTGAAGTTAATACTATCCTTCTCATTTTAGAGACAGATTTGAGCCAGGAGAACTGTTCTGTCTTATGGGAGTGCCTGAAAGCACAAAGCTTGGGAGTGAGTATGAACCACTATAAGGAAGTCTCAGAGAAAGAGTTTTGAGCTCACCTTTAGACTCTTGAGGAAAGCCTCTGCATGCCGCAGAGAACCCTTGATGTAGAAAGTGACCATCCCCGGGCAGCCTGTGCACTGGCGTTTGACCAGCTCATGCTGAGGGTGAGAGGGTAGCCCTGCAAATACAAAGCACAAAAGAAGTCTCTTTCTAGAGCCACACATATAACTTCAAGGGAACAAGTCCACTGTCCCCTAAGTCAGCTTCAAGTAAGCCTGACAACAGCGTTACAGACATCTCTTCTACATCCTCCCATGCCCTGGCCACATCTCCTTTCTTGACTCTATCAGCACGTGCTCTTTCATTCAGGGCCTTTGCATGTCTGGACTCCCTTGTTAATTGCATCCTTCTGGAATTCCTTAATTAATGTATTTTAGGAACAAGACTGTTTCCATGAGGGCAAATCTATCTATTTTATTAATATTAGATTCATATTCCTAGAGAAAATCCAGGCCCAACAGTTGTTGGATGTCTCTGGAAATACTCAACTATGAGCATTTAACAAGTGCTACCCACTTCTGTGGCATAAATCAGAGCCCTTCTCTCTCCCTGTAACTAAAATGTACCCCAGCAAGCAGTGTTTACCAAATGACAGGTAGAGATCTGGGCTCATACATTTCTACTCTGGCTTATCCAAATTCATTGAAGACAAATCTTAACTACCCTACACTTATGATCCCATAGCCACAGAATCTAAGAACAAGGTTGCATAAGCCCATGACAGCTTAACTGGTAACTGGTAGCATAAACTCAAGGGGTGACAACGAGTCTGCTAATCCACCTAAAAAGGGTGGTGAACTGAAAAGAACCTGAGGGGGATTCTGGTACATTCTCAGTGGGATGAACTTATGTCAGATTATAGTGTTGAACTAGTTACTGGCAGGGTCATCAGCCAATCAACCAAGAATTAGCCTGTGATTGGAATATACACAAGCCTCAAAGTTAAAAACCAAAGAAGCATCCAGCATGTGAGGCTGTTCTTAGCACCTGANATCCACTGCCTTCAGACCAACATGTTGTCTATCCACTCCCCAGCATGCTCATTCCAGAGCCTGACACAAAGTGACAATAACAAATGAACAATGTAAAATTATATGAAAACAGAAANTCACAAAGAATGACCCATACAAAGTCTTAATCTAGACAGAGCTGCTTAGAACTCAGGTTGACATACCAGGATAAATAACCTTTTCTACCCGGGGATTCGACTCCAGGAAACGGGCCACTGCCATCCCACTCTTGAAGTGTTTCTCCATCCGGATCTGTAGAGTCTTCAGGCCTCGGCAGCAGAGGTAGCAATCAAAGGGGGAAGGAACCGCCCCGATTGCTGGAAAGAGAACAAATATTGGGTTAGCTTGAAGACACCACANGGCCCAAGGAATCCTCTGGTTCTTCTTTTTCAATATAGTGACTCAGAAAAATCTAACTATGAAGCTCAATATTTGTGTTTTAGGAAGAAATTGCTATGTTGAACAGGAAGCACGGAATGAAAANAAAAGATGCATTTAGAGAAATGTGCTTTAAATCAGAGAAATGGATGTCTTATGAGTAGGAAACAAAGATGAGGCTTTCATCTATGAGAAGACAGTCCTTTATGATTCAATGACACGACACATCACATAGTGTGGGCCTTCACATCTCTGAAATACACCACAGAGAAAATCTACAGTGTGGTCATGATTGTTGCTACACAATCAGCTAACAAACACATACCTTATTTCTGTTTTTAAAGATTTTATTTTTATTCTAAATTATATATATACATATATATGTATATGTATGTATGTATATATGTGTGGATTTGTGCATGTGAGTGCAGTGCCTGCAGAGGCCAGAAGAGCAAGTCAGATCCTGGGAGCTATGGTTACAGGTGATTGTGAACCCTGACATGTGGGTGCTGGGAACTGAACTGAGGTTCTCTGCAAGTGCAGCTCCAGTTCTTAGAGGCTGAGCCATCTCATTCCTACTTATTTATCAAGCAGTCGATCAGCTCCCCTCCTCAACCTCTTTATTACTTTAAGAGCGATTTCTGGAAGGGTATTTTAATTTTTAATCATGTCTGTCTCTTATCTGTCAGAGTGCAGTGATCACCTATACTTGAGGCAAACTGAACAACCTACCAGGAAAAGTATTTAATGTACAGAAAGGAGGCAAACTGAACAACCTACCAGGAAAAGTATTTAATGTACAGAAAGGTGCATGTTTAGGTCTTCAGTGCTACTCAAACCTAACCACCATTCCAGGTGCTTATGTACCTGAAAGCCAACATTTCAGTGTTTAAAACAATCCACTGAGTCTTAAAAACTCACTTCGGTTTTAATTTTGTTAAGCAAATAATAAAATTTACTCCTTAGATGATGTCATGAAGTCATAAAAACTTGTTATGCTATAACTCTATTTATTTGCTCGTTTGTTTATTTATCTGAGACAGGGTCTCACTTTGTAGCCCTAACTGGCTTGAACCTCACTATGTAGACCAGGTTGATCTTGACCTTTCAGCAATCTTCCTGCCTATCTGCCTAGCAAGTGCTGGGTGTAACTATGTTTTTATAACCTTTTTTTCCTTCTCTCTCCTTAAATGTATTACAATATTCTGATGAAGTACAAATATCAAAAGTAGTCTCTGGTGGCATAACAAGAATCCAGGGTTAGAGGGCTGGAGAGATGGGCCAGTGCACAAGAATGCTTGCTGTACAAGAATAAGGGCCTGAGTTAGGATCTCAGCACCCAAGTAGGAAGCTGGGCATGGTTATGTGTACCTGTAACTCCAGTGCTGTGCTGGACAGAGATGGGGGATCACTGGTACTTAGCTGTAGGTTTGAGTAATGACCCTGTCTCAAAGGACTAAGGTGGAGAGTGTCGTCTTCTGGACTGCACACACACACCACACACATAAAGAAACCCAGGCTTTTGACCACTTACAATTCTGTAGGAAACGAAGCCGATTATTAAGTTCGTCAGAATTAACAGACACTAAGCCCATGATAACATCGCTGTGGCCTAAAACAAAACAAAGACATCACCATCAACAACAATTTGTGTTTATTCTCCATTTTATAATTTCCAAACTGTGATTTTTCTCTTGAAAAAAGCCTAAGGGAAAAGTCTTATCTTTGATCATTTATGTGAACTTTATCCAGTTTTATAGCAGTGACTATATCTAAAGGAGTAAAGTAAAAATCATATAAAGAGCTAGTGTCTCCAAGCTGCNGGCAAAATGAAAGAATACTCCTTACAGTAAACCCTAGGAGCCATAAATGCAGTTTTGTTTATGAGAAATGATATTCTGAATGTGGTGATGTACATCTCAGTGCCTGAGACATAAAGAGATCAGAAGTTCAAGGCTAGCCTTGGCAAATAGTGAGTTCCAGACTAGCCTCAGCTACAGTAAAATCAAAGCACTTCTTTTTATTCTACTTTTCAACACAAACCACAAATAAATCCTACACAATAGCAGAAGGGTCCAAAATGCCAAGCCCTTGCTACCATCATCTATCTATGGAGAAGAGGGTTTAAGATTTAGGCTATGCTTATCTTACCATTCATGTATTTTGTGGCAGAACACATACAAATATCAGCACCCAGAGCCAAAGGTCGCTGAAAGAAAAAAAAATGTTTACTTCAAATGAGAAACCACGTGAAATGCACCATTCCATCCACTTGCATCTGTTGCCTCAGATCCCAGTTGAATCCTTCTCTACCCTGGTGTGTGAGAATCCACACATTTTCAGTTTTTCTAAAATCTTGAGTCTGTCCCTACATTTTCTTCTACCAAAGAAGCATCCAAAAGAAAACAAAAAACAAACAAACAAACAAACCAAAAATAGACTGGGTTCAGACTCTGAAGGTGCAACTTGCATGTAAACAAAAGGCAGGCCCAGGCCAAACCTCCCTACGCCTTTCTTTACAGTTGTTATGGCTCTGAGTTTACTGTCTGCTGCAGAGATATGTTCATTTTATGAGTCGTCAAATACATGGAGAAGCTTATGATATGGAAGCACCCAGCAATTTTTGTGCCAAGTCAGTACAAACTACTTTGCTTAGATTTTTAACTATGAAAACCTTACAAGGTACAAGGTGATTGTTAACACTTGATTTGCTGAGTTCCTGACTCCTAATCACTCTTTTATCATACTAGTTTTGACAAGTATAAAGTCACAAAGAAATCTGTTGAGGCAGGAGGAGAAGGCTCAGCATGANCTGAGTTCAATCCCTGGAACCTAAAGATTGAAGGAGAGAACCAAACCTACAAAGTTGCCCTTTGACCTCCACCTCCACACTGTAGCACAGATACATACAAGTATGANTAAAAACAGTTTTCAAAAGGAAATTTGCTGAGATTATTCTCCTGAACTAATGTTGCTGCCAATTAATCATCCTTACATCTTTAAAACACATACATATATAAGTTTTGTTTTCTTCAGACAAAGTCTCTCTAGGTAGCTCAAACTAACTTAAAACACCCAGGGAGGTTCCCAGGAATACGCAAGGATGACCCCACCTTAGACTATGGGAAGTAATCGAGAGGGAGCCTGTACTGGCATACTCCAGTGAGTATTCACATGGATGAATACCCTATCTGTCAACACAGAGCCCTGATCCAGAGACTGATGGAGGCAGATGC
>LZPO01087265.1:104665-115001 GCA_001675575.1 Neotoma lepida | reverse complement strand
GTGGTGAAAGCAAAGTAGTAGCTAAGTAGCATGGTTATTTGACATACCATAGAGCCAATTAAAACATTATTGATACACACAAGTGGCAAGAAGCAGAACCATTTCTCAAACTCNCCTTTCTCTACTCTCCTAACATGGAGCAGCGTCCTGACACATTGTCTTCTGTAGAAATCTCTGCATGTACAAGCTGTATGTTTAAGAAAGGGACTTGGTGCCCAATTGATACATCTACAACACCATTCTTGCTCTCAAGGCTCAGGAATCATTACAGAAGGGTGGGGATAGTAAGAGCAAGAGGAACAGGAGGTTTGTTGTGAGATTGTGCTTCCTAGAAATGTTGAGAGGCTAAANTCCTGAAGTCTCATTAACATGGCTACCTAACCAAGACCTGAACAACACTGAAACCAATGGACATGTTAATATGGGAAGGGAAAACCCATGAGGCCTTAGACAAAGAACTACAGACAACTGGAGAATGCTGAGAGTGGGAGAAATGGTCCTCCCTAGAGAAGAGCCCCTAGTTGGTTATCCAATACCCTGAAATCATAAACATACAGGTAACATTATATGGACTGAGAAAGTTGTATTTATGTATTTAGGGATATATACACACATATACACATACATATATACATATGTATATATGTAACAATAATCAAAGAAAAAGAGACCATGAATTTGAGAGAGTACGTGTGTGGAGGGTTGTGTGTGTGCATGGGGAAACATGAAGGGAGGAAAAGGAAAATGATGTGATTATAATTTTTTTAAAATGTATTAAAAAAGACAGAGTCTCCCTGTAGCCCAGTTGACAGCAAACACAAGCTGGCCAATTCATGGCAATTCTGCCTTAGCCTCCTGAGTGCTAGGATCACAGGCATGAGCGACTGTTAGCAGTTTCTTCACAGTACTCAAGTCTTAGAGCATCACTAGTGAGATGTACAGGTTAAAGACTCTAGCCACCAACCATGGCAACCTGAGCTTGATATCAGGACCTACATAGTAGAAGGAGAGAACTAACTCTCAGAAATCGTTCTATAGTGTTCATTGGCACCATGTGGCATCACAGCATGCTTGGTACAGAGCGTATGTGTTGTGTGTTCAGAAGGCTGTGATGTGCCTGAAGGCTGATCAAGTCCTATATCCTTGTTCCAACTCTTAAACATAATTCTTATCAGACAATCTCCTACAGGCACTTCTGGAATACAGAGTCTGAAACCCATGGAGGTGCCTGTCACACCTTAGAAAGAACATAGTCCCTCAAACTGGCAATGGCACCCATGTAATTCAAGACTCATTGCTATCTTTGTACCAGCTGGCACACACTGGGAATGAGAGGGCACCTACCTCCATACACTTCATCCATGCAAATGACTTCATCTCCAGTTTTTAACAGATGGGTAATCGTAGTGGTGGCAGCTAGCCCCGAAGCAAAGGCCAAACCTACCATAGAAAGCAAATTGAAATAAGCTTTAAAAAAAAAAATCTTAGCAACAACCTAGTGCTATCTGCAGCTGCAGTGGTTCCCCTAGCTGACTGAGCCACTGTTGCTACTGCTCAGAGGTCCTCTAATTAATGTTACAACACCGCTTTCTGTTTGAAAAATGAAACTTTTAAAACACTATGTGTTTATACACACACAAGCATACACACACACACACACAAGATATTGAGACTTTTACTCTTTACTATTCTGATCATATACCATCATTTATATTGAAAATACAAAGATGACTAAACCAGAACTCACTCTCAAGAAAAGGTCCTGGAAGTGAATTCCTTCCCTCTGAGAGCATATTATCAAGGATTTAGGGTTTGGTAAATGAGTCATAGTGATAGACTGAGATGAAGGCTGTAATAAGCTCTGCCTTTCTGCTCTGTCCCTACTTACTGCTAACTGGTAAGGACACACATGCATATACCAACTGAAGAACAAAGCCAAANGATTCATTGTTTTAGGAAAATGGGAGTTTGGAATGAGAATATCTCTATTTTCTACCTTCTGTGCTTCTGTGGTCCCTAGACAACTAAAGAGAATCCAACTTTCATTGTAGATGTGAGTCTCTTACTGTGTTTTGCCCCGTCCAGAGCGGCCACTGCTTTTTCCAAGCAGCTCCTTGTGGGATTTCCAGAGCGGCCATATACAAAACCCTGAAAATAAGAAGAGGAGGAGGAAGAGGATTTATTTATCATCTTAAGAGGTCTTGATTAGTATCAGAGCCCAAGGAAGACATGGTCACAGGTCACAGCTACAGGCCAATCCCACCATCATGATTTTCTATTACCTAGCTATGGCACATTTTGACATAAGACACATGTGTNGCATCATCGTGGCTATGGCAGTATGGAGAGCTCAAAGGAAGACCAAAAGGGGAACTGGGGAGATGGCTAAGAGGTTAAGGATGCTTACTACTCTTTCAGAGGACCTAGGTTCAATTCCAAGTACCCACATATCTGCTCACTAGGTCTGGACCATCAGTTCCAATGGATCTGATGCCCTCTTCTGGCCTCCACAGGCACTGCATGCATGTGGTATACAGACAGACATACATGCAGGCAAAACACCTATACACGTAAAATAAAAATGAGTAAGAATGATGTGCCTACCATGGGTTGGAATGATGTGCCTGCCACTTACTAGCTTGGTATTAGTAGGTAAAGGATTCAACATGGTAACAGTCAATTTGGGGATGGGGAAAAATTACACGTCTAACTGCAAAATTGTGAGGATGAAATTGAGTAAGGCATAAATTCCCTGTATATCCCTCAACATGTGCTAACCACTACATAGGCAGCAGTTCTTAACATTGGCATGGCATTGCAATTATGTTAGCCTCACCCTTTCCTTATAAGATGGATGTATTAGGAAAAGGGAATCACATGAATCTAACCTGTGCTTCTCTTCCCAAGATGTAAGTGATGCAGGTTCATTTAGCACACAAGAGGGTTGAACGAGTCATTCAAGTTCTCAGGGTTCAGATCCTAACCCTATAAAAATGACTCAAAACAAAAGGAGGAAGCAATTTTCAGTGAACATCCTCCATGAGTTGCTTCATAAAATCTTGTGTCAGGCTCCCTTTATACTTGTTTATCCCTTTATACTTAAGATTCACCTAATCATTTTATTTAGCCTTGTGACCTACTAGAAGAAAAGTGAAGCCAAATGTCTTAAGACCAGGGGAATGTGAGGGTTAGAGTCAATCCTAGGCTCCAAACTGGTGTGATCACACACACTTGCAATCCCAGTAAAGGCAAACCTGATCCGTGAGTTGAAGGCCAGCCTTAGCTACTTAGAGACAGACTNTCTCAAACAATTAAAAGCATCCTACACTTTTCTCTCCTTGGCTTATACAGCACATCACTACTTACACCCTTGTTTCAGATTCAGAAGCTTCTAATATTAGTAATAATAATTTTAAAAGTTTTCCCGATTAGATAAACTGGGCACACATAGTTCAGGGCTCCAGCTGTCTTAAATACCCACCATTGTCCCTGGCTGCTAAACTCATCCAACCTTCTCCAAACACTCGGTTCCTAGAGCAGCCCCATGCTGCCATAAATATTCATAAGCATGCAGATGTCTAACATCTGGGGTAGGAGAGCTTATTTCATTGGCAAATTACCTTGTGCATNCCATGGCTTTTCAAATGGAACTAAAGATTTCTGATACTTCTCATTGTTGCAGTGCTATTATGTTTTGGAGATTCTGAGCACATACTGGATTTAACTGTCCCTGCTTGCTCTCTGAACCATTTAAACATTAACATCATACCNAAACACTCAATTTCTACATACTGTTCTATACAAGCAGCAGGCCTACATAGGAGGGCCCCACCAATTGCTTAGAGGAGGTAGTGTGCGAGTTTTGAATGCAAATCACCAGTTAGGAGTATCCTAACCTGCTATAGTGATGCCTTTGGAACTTTGCCTCACAGAACAAGGGCTGTATATAAGAACTTAATCTGACTTACAACACACAAAGGTAGTTTCCAGAACAGTCAAGACCTGGGAACATGCAGCAATTGCTTTACTGTTGTCCTTTGAACCTCGGGCAACTTTTAATACACCAAGACCCATCTAGTAAGCCATCAAAAAGGAAGATGCCATGATATTCACAAGACTGCATATTTCAGGCCTTACTGGTCACTTGTGTTTGAGTTGGTCAGTTTCCTTTTCTATAAAAAGGATTTAATACCTACCCCCTGGCTGTTGTAGTCAAATGGAAGTAGCAAGACATAAAGACTGCAAACACCAAAGTACTTCTGAGTAATGAGTGTATAGTACAAAGTTTATAACAGCAGCAGCTTATGTGGTGTGTTCCATCATTATCCCAGTTTACACAGGGTCAACTCAAGGCGAGGATGAGTTAAATAGCTTCTTCCAGGTTACCCAGACAGAGAGCTGATGTAAGAATTAAAACCCNTGTACTCTTAATCACAAAGTTACACTGCACAGATCAGTGGTTCTCAACTTGTTATGGTGACCTCCAACCATTAAATTATTTTGCTGTTATCTCATAACTGTAATTTTGCTACTGTTATGAATTGCAATGTAAATATCTGATATGAAACCCCTGTGAAAGGGTCATCGTGACCCATGGGTTGAGAACCACTGTCTTAGATGATGAAATCACTTGAACTATTACTTAGCACAGCTATATGTAGCACCATACAGCCAGGTACAGGAGAGAGGGGTTCAAGATAAATTAAAGCTAGCTTCATTGCTTATGAGCCTTGGTAACCCTAGGTTACCCTAGTGCTAGCAATCCTATATCTCAGCTATCTCAATCTGAACATTGAGACCTTAGTTCAGGCTAGGTTCCTTTTTGTTAGCATTGGATGAGACTACATGTAACACATAGACTCTAAGTATGCACTTGGTGTTTAAGTATTCAGTAGCTATTAACTGGACACACTTATCAGAACTGATCTTAATTCTCTAGGACTTTCATTATTTAGTGTGTGTTTGAGTGTGAATGTGTGTGTGTGTGTGTGTGTGTGTGTGTGTCTATGTAGGTCGGAGGACACTGCAAGAGCTGGTTCTCTCCTTCCACCACATGGATTATGGAATTGAACTAAGGTGGTCAGGTTTGGTGACAAGCACCTTTACCTGCTGTGATAAAACACCATGCCAAAAGCAATTTGGGGAAAAACGGGTTTCTTTCACTTCCATGTAATGGTTCATCATGGAAAGCAGATAGGGTAGGAACCTGGAGGTGAGAGCTGATGCAGATGTCATGAAGAAGTGCTGCTTACTGGCTTGCTCACCCCACTTTCATATAGAGCTCAGGATCACCAGCTAGGGGGTAGGGAGGGTCCCCCACTCACAATGGACTGGGCCCTCCCCCATCAATCACTAAATAAGAAAACGCCGGATGGGCCTGCCTGCTTACAGACTAATCATCACACCCTAATCTTCTGGAGGCACTTTCTCAATTGAGGGCCCCTCCTCTCAGATGACTAGCTTGTGTCAAGTTGACATAAAACTAGTCAGCACACTTGCTGAGCTATCTCACCAGCCCAAAGCCCTTCAATTTTCAAAGAAGGACTGGCTACAGGTGGATTCATTGCTACAGAATTCACCAAATTACAACTCTGATTTTTAACTGAAAATAGCAGAGACCACCCACGTGTCCCGAGCGCTCCTGCAGTCCGCCCGACCTCCCTAACCACTCTGCCACTCACCGAGGACTGGCCTGGCGCGTCTTGCTTGAAAGTGGTGGCCAGCGAGATGGGAATCACCACCGCGCGTGAATTCCACTGCTCCGGCTCCTGTCCCACGTGGATGGCCTGCGTGGCAAAGTGCTCGAAGCTAGGCAGGTAGCCGCTGGAGGGGCCGTTCTTTTGCATGCTGGGGCCCGGGAGAGCAGGACTTGCCAAGTATGAGACCAACTGGAGTCTTTTGGAGCTTTGCGTTTATATCCAGGAAGGGGCGGGTCCGACGCAGCCAATCAACGCGGGTCCCGAGGCAAAGCCATTGTCCATTGGGCGGCAGCGGAGGAGTTGCCAGGAGTGTCCTTGCCTCGCCTCCCCGTGGCGCCGATCAGCGCCCACGTGGTGAGCAATCGGGCTGGGACCTCGGGCGGCGGAAACCTCAACAGCAGGCTGTCCCCATGGAGCCCGGATGTACCTATTGTCCTCAGGGTAGAGACGCAGGTGCGGGCCTCCTCCCGCGGCCTTGCAGGATCCCAAGAGTCAAGCAGCTACGAGCCTCTGCCGCCCCGTCTGCTCGGATCCGGGGACGCTGGAGCTGCGTGCCCAGCGCCTGCGGCCCTACCCTCGCCAACATCAGGCTTTAAGGCGGAAGCTTTGCTCCCAAAAGACAGCCTTGACCTAATTTTACACTATGTCAGGGACCTAAGGAGTTTAAGGAGTTTCCGTTTCTCGGAAATCTAACCTACAACTCTGAAACACTGCAGAACAAATTTAGAAGGCATTAAGGAACAACTTTTTTTAAAAAAAAGTTTTTAAACAACTTTTTAAAAAGCAAGGTTTGGAAAAGGCAAACACAGTCTATTTGCTTTTCAAATTAGCTTCAGAGATAATCACCCTCCAGCACGAAGTGTGAGCTGCTGGAGGCCCAGTGAAACCACGCCCACAGGGAAGGGGATTGTCTCTGAAACAAATGGGTTGTGATGCCTATTTGATTACTATTTCTCCTTTTAAAATGTTTTCAGCCTGAACACATTTAAATGATTATGCATATATGTGAGTATCTTTTAAAATTTTTTTGGAGGTTATGTGTATGTCTGTGCACCACATGCATGCCTGGTGTCTACAGAGGTCAGGAAGGACGACCTTAGATCCCCTGGACCTGCAGTTATCAACAGATGTGATCGACAAGTGAGTGTTGGGAACCAAACCCGTGTCCGCTTGAAGAGCAACCAGTGCTCTTAACATCTGAGCCATCTCTACAGCCTTGTGGTACATTTTGATGTGACCACACAGAACAGGTCTGGGCAGAAGAGCCTGAAACAGTTCAGATTCCGGTTCTAAGTAGAGTTGATAAACCCTGGGTTACACAAACGTCAGAGAGCAGCTTTCAGGAGTCAGTCTCCTACCAACCTGCGGAGGCAGAGTCTATCTGCACTGCTTGCTCCAGGCTAGCCTGCCCAGGAGCTTCAGCTGATTCTCCTATCTCTGCCTCCTACAGTAGGAGTGCTGGTACAGATGCACACACAGTACCACAAAGGTGGATGCTAGGGATGGAACACAGTGTCAGGCTGTGTGGCAAGTATTTTTACCCACTGAGCCATCTTCCCACTTGACACTTTCTTTAGCTTAACTGTCATAAAGAGTTCTTTGAAAAGTAGCCCCTTACCAGGCGGTGGTAACACATGCCTTTAATACCAGGCACAGGCAGTCGGATCTCTGAGTCTGAAGCCAGCCTGGTCTACAGAGTGAGTTCCAGGGCAGCCAGGGCTACACAGAGAAACCATCTCGAAATACCAAAAAGAAGAAGGAGGAGGAGGAGGAGGAAGAAGGAAAAAAAGAAAGAAAGATGGCCCCTATATAGATCCTCTAAATGAGGCCTGTAGGATGGCAGCCCACTATTTAAATTTCTCTATTCACATGATTCTGAATTTCCCTTCCATTCAGCAGTGTAGAGACATCATATACGTGTGCAAAAGTGAACAAGAGTGACTACATATCTCTGAGCTAGAATAATGGAAAGCAGCTTAACTACCTATCCTTCAGCATTGAGAGCTGCTGGTAGCAAAAGTCCATGGAGTATACAGCAGTGACAACTAGAGTTCAGAAGCTCAACCTATCAGAACTAAGGGTTCTGTTAGAGGAAACCATCACCCAAGGTGTTATGGAATTACTGCCTTGTGAATGAATTGGCTCTTTCTTGTTGTAAACCTCTTGTGCAATAACAACTGTGATTCTCCCCATTTACTGTGCATTTCCATGTTATGTGTACATGTAATGATTGCATCTCAATCTTGGGCACAACTTTCCCCATACATTTGGGGTAATTGGATAACTGTCCCTATCTGTGTTTATTTTTCATTAACGTATATAGGGACATTCTCCAGACAAAAGTATTTTTGCAAAGATACCTTTTTCCAAAGACAAAACTGCACATAGATAAACATTAGCTCATGCCACTTACAGATAAGAGAAAATAACCACTAGCAATTAAATTCTCAACTCCTCGCCTTCACCCCTGGTTATTTATACAAGACCCTAACTTAAGAGATTTATTGCTCACATTCCTGGGATGATGTTTTAGCCACTTGCTTGTTATTGAGTTAAGGTAGTTACTTCCCACTGACCCAAGGAGATTGCCTAAAAAGCGAGGCAGATGATAGGTGTCAAGCTTCTTTCTTGTGCAAATTGTTTTTTTCAAAGATTTATTTATTCATGTATTATATATACACACCAGAATAAGGAATCTGATTTCATTACAGATGGTTGTGAGCCACCATGTGGTTGCTGGGAATTGAACTCAAGACCTCCAGAAGAGCAGTCAATGCTCTTAACCACTAAGCCATCTCTCCAGCCCCGCAAATTAAGTTTTAATTCCTCCTTAGCCAGGTGCTATTCCTAGATTTTCTCCTCAACAATTACTCTGAGCAAAAGTGCTTTTACTAACCAAATACTACATGCTCTGACATAGGTTGCTTAGCCACTGAGCATACATCCCTCCCTCCCTACCTGAAAGCATGTGCAGCCGGGAGGTGCACCAAAATCATTCCATTCTACCTAGCCATTTCTAGATTATAGTTTGAACACATAAATTCCCTAATTGATCTTAGCCTTTAGTTGACCTTACTAGAGAACTCCCCTTTAGTCACTCCCCCTTTGGGGGTTGTAATTGGAAGCTGACAATTATTACTTTATGTATGGACCCTTATCACCTCTCTCTCTGACCCTGAAACTGCAAGCCTCACATTGCTTTGCCAAAGAATTACTGTTGAGTATATATACTGATTCCCTCAGAGCCCTGGGGGAATTGATTGAGAAGAACAAAGGTGAGGATGGAGAGGGAAAGAACTAGATAGACATGAGAGAACAGCAGAAGGGACTGAGAGCAGGAGGGACTGAGAGGAGCTAAGTATGAGAACAGAAAAGAAACTGTGTAGATAGAATTAACTGAGAAGAATAAAGTGAATGGACTAAAGAACTCAATGTGCTTAGATTCATTGAATATCCCTCAGATTAGAATCCTTAGCCGCCTTGTAGCATCTGTTCTGGACCCTGGTAAAAATTCCCTCAAGGCAGGAACTTGNGGGGAGTTCGTTACTTCAGAGTCCAGATAGCTAGTTCTGTGATAGACTCATGAAGCTGCCAATGAGCAGAAGAGTTGACGAAAACTGGCATGACCATTTCCAAGACAGCAAAGGAAACTGCAAAACAGTGTGAAGTCAGGAGCACATACTGTGCTGCACGATCTTTAAATATATGTATGATTTGACATCTGAAGCAATCGTGGTAGTAGAAACCATAGATCTACAGGGGAAAATAAATTCCTTTACATTTCATGCGCATAAAGTAAAATAAATCTTTTTATTTTCTTTTTCTTCTTTGTTTTTTTGAGACAGGGTCTTACACTACCCCTTGCAGACCTCAAACTCTTATGGTAATCCCTACTGCATTCAACTAGAAAAACCTTTTTAAGTGAATGAGTGATGGCTACTTTAAATACAGTGAATGTCCTCTGAATGCTGATTTTTCATTAGAGATGTTGCAAACAACATCATGAAATTATCACTACACTGCTAAGCCATGGCTTCTTCTTGGGAATGAGATTCGGGAAGAACACATGTTCTTTCCTTCTTTTTACTTTATTTTTGTGGTTGTTGCATGTTTTGAGACAAGGTCTCAAGTTTCTCAAAGCTGGCTTCAAACTGGCCATGTAGCAGAGGATAATGAGGAATTTGCTCCTACTGCCTCCAGTGTGCACCACCATGCTTAGTCTATGTGGTGCTGGAGACTGAGCCCAAGGCTTCTTACATGCTAGGCAAGCACTCTTTCTTCTGAGAGACATCTCCAGCCACATCTATAATTTTTTTAGAAGCCAGTAGGAAGGACTTTTGAATTATAACCTGTATTTATGTTCAAGATATCTGTATATTATTTCTCCTGCAGTTATACATCAAATGTTTTTACATTCACTAAATAAATTAATAGATAAATAATAAATAAATAAATAAATAAATAAATAAATAAATAAATAAATAAATAAAGATTGATGCCAGAGGGCCCAGCCCACTGTGTAGCATGCCACCCCTGGGCAGGTGGTCCTGGGTGAATAAGAAGGTGGGCAAGCCATGGTGGAGGAAGCAGGGCTCCTCCATGACATCTGCACCACTTCCTGCCTTGAGCTCCTGCCC
>LZPO01087265.1:93996-104083 GCA_001675575.1 Neotoma lepida | reverse complement strand
GGGGGAGGGGCCATTCCATTGGTAGAGCATGCTGGCCTTGAGTCCAATATCCCTGCTTGGCTTTCCAAGTGCTGAGGTGACAGATCTGAACTGGGTACACTGCCAGCCATTTCCTCTCTGAATGACAATGTCACCATCCTGTGTCTGTGTTATTCTCTCTTAAATCCCCACTCTGGAATTCCCTTTCTCATTCTCTTCTTGCCATCTTTACAGAAAAAGGGATGTGAACCGACTCAGTTTCCCCACTGCATCCCAGCTTCCTCAACACTCTTGGTGCTTTTTTTCTATGAACAGACAGGTATATGTCCACAGCAGTATTACACCATGGGAGCCACTGCTAGGGCTCTAGAATTAGTGTGGCCTCCAAAGATGCCTATGGTAGAAGCTTGGTTCCATGTATGAGGTGGGAGGTGCTGCCCAGAAAGGAAGCAAAGAGACTTTCTTCTTTGCACCCCAGTCTTGGTCTTGTTCTCTGACTTGATGTATGATGTTTCTCTCACATGAATGTTGTCCACCTATGCACTGCTGTCTGCGTTCAGCGGATTGTTCAAGGCCCCTGCTGTGCCCATGGGGTTAATAAGTACCCAGCCTTAGGTATTCCATTACAGCACTGGAAAACAGACTATCCTAGCTGTCTTATATTGAGCCTAGTCTAAGAATTCTGCCAATACCTTCAGAGAATACCAGAGAGTAGACATTGTGTCGGCTCCACAAGTGAATACAGGGAAGGGTAAAGAGTTGGTACCATTTTCCCAGGAGCACAGCATAAATGGAGTGTCTGACCTTCACACCCTGTCCTCCCCAGTCCCCTCCCCGAGCTTCTGATATGTCCTCATTTGCCAGCAGTTAATGTGTGCTCAGGACTGACTCTNTTTTGGCTCATCTTGCATGTAGGGTCAGAATAATTTCTCAATTTTTTTTTTGTTTTGTGTGGTTTTTTGTTGTTGTTGTTGTTTCAATCATAAAAATACTCTCAAGTTCTCCGAACCAAGAAAGAAATTCTGTGAGTTCTCTGTCCATATATATTGCCAAAAATGATAATGCTGAACTATCTTCACCTATATTTACTCATTCATTCATTTGTTCATTAACAAACAATTATTTGGTCCCAATAATGGGCAAGTATGATGGCGTGTCCTGACTCAGGTCCATTACCATGTCTTGGTTCTTTATTGCCTCCATTCCCTTACCAGAGAGGACTTAGAAAATTAACCCACAGAACCACAGTGAAATGCTTTGCCATNAGCATCAGGATCCACCCAAGGTGAAGTTCATATTCCTTCACCTCTAATCCCAAGTTCTTCCTGGTCATGCAGTTTCACTTTCTCCCTCCTCCCCACATTGTGCTACATTCCTTTCCTTGCAGATGCCCCACATCTGCTCACAACTCTACACATATTATTATCCTCAAATTTCTCCCCAGATGTCCTTTGGTTCTCTATATCTTAGCTCAAGCTTCTCTTCTGGTAAAATCTATCCCACTTCTGTCCCCTGACTTATATGGCCTCCATAATGCTTACTGTGCTTGTTTGGATGTGCCTTGCTTGGTTATATGTTCTAGAAANAGAAGAAAAGATAAAATGTATCTTTATGTCATTAACACCTGGCTCTGACTCTGGCACAAGCACACTGATTGACAACATTTTCTAACTGCCAGGATAAATTTGACAAAAGAGGAGATTCTATGACTAAGTCTCTGTCCTTGAAAGGCTGGAAAATAAACAGCAGACAAGCACCNTGTTGCCNCATTGTTGACTTTTCTGCTTGTTTTAAGTGGCCCTGACCTTTCACTAAGTAAATGTGGTCACCAACTGAACAATATATGAGAATATTAGAGACTACAGATACATCAGAGACCCTGCGAAGCCCAGAGAATNACTTTTTTGAACTAAAAATTGGATCATAGAAAGTAATAGATATGCCAGCACATAGTGGTGAATGTGAATGCCTTTGATCCCAGCACTAGGGAGGCAGAGNTAGACAGATCTCTGTGAGTTCGAGAGCCTGGTCTACATAACCAGTTCCAGGAGAGTCAAGACTACATAGAGAGATCATATATCAGAAAACAAACAAACAAAAAGACAAAAANAACAACAAAACCAAAAAGAGAAAGTAACAGATAAGGAATCCATATAGATTTCTCCCTGTGGTCACAGGCCAAGGGAGAGGGGGCACAGCACTGCTGCTCCTTCTGATTGTCTGTACTTTCTGATTGTCACTCACAATATAGAATACCGTTCCATCCCATGACTTAGGCAGGACAGAAAGGCAAGGAAAACTAACGGGCCTGGAGGAGAGAGAGGAGCCCTCAGCCCAAGTCTGGCTGAAGTCTCTGTCTTACNAGCTGAGACTCCAATTATTGAACTCCAATAAAGGTAATATTTGCTGTGACATTTGACTGTATAGAGATAATATTGCTCTTAGTAGTGGTGTTTTAAGTGAGAAATGTTGACACCACAGTAAAAAATGCTGAAGGCCTAAGTGTACAACACCAACTATGGCCATTTCCTTTCCCAGCAGCAAACCTGAAATTTTCTTAGACTCTCACAATAAGCCCCACATAGTAAAGGCAGGTCTTCACTGGTGTGCAACTTTTGCAACCCATGCTTTCACTTCTTTTAAAATTTTAAGATAAAATCATCTAAATGTAGTGAACTCAAAATTAAAAACAGCATCCAATTAAATCAAGGTAGACAAACACTTGTCCAGCTGCAAACTCTATACATCTNAGGAAATTTCTGTATAGTTAAAAAAGCCAGTCTGAAGTCATGGAGCTTTGCTTAGGATTTTACATTTTTCACTATCAATTATGTGGNNTNTTTTTTGTTTTTTGTTTTTTGTTTTCTGAAACAGGGTCTCACTGTGTAGCCATGGCTGTCCTAGAACTCACTAATGTAGACTAGGCTGACCTTGAACTCACAGAGATCTATCTGCCTCTGCCTCCCAAGTGCTGGGATTAAAGGCGTGCATCACCACACCTACCTCAATAACATTTTTATTCACTTATGTGCCACAAAAAATTATGATAAAGTTGAAACTAGAGAAACACTTTATANCCTCTTTCAGGATTCATGCATCCTTTTGCCTGCACTCTTTCCTTATCACCTAATATTGTGGTTTCTAGGTCTAATGTTATACTACACCCACACTTCATCTTATCAGATTGTAAACCCATCCAAGGTACCTCCAGAGTCCACTATAATATAACTTATTACAAAGAAGTANAANAGGCTTCTGGTGACCTTTAAGATAAAACTTTATAGAGTCACCAAAATGACATGTGGTGATTGCTAATACCACTCATCNGGAGTNTCCTCTATGAGGCTGACATACACGTCCTCAGTATGTGTAATTCTTTCCCTGGGTGCCTCTTCCTATTAACTCCAGTGTTTAAATCTAAGTTAAAAATCTTTTTATGAACTCCAGCTCTGCCTCATTCTAGTCAGTCCTGAATATGTTTTCTGCAGCAAAATCAANGATTGATTATCTACCTCTTGGATGGAGGATTCTCCCAGGGAAGGGAACTCCCCAGGCTGCAGGGGGCAGTGCAGGGCTATTTCCTGCTATGCCTCCTCTAAAGTGACCTGGTAGAATCAGCAGCAAAGAAAGCCACTCCACTTAAAGAGTGTCAAGGTAATTTTATCCAATTGAACTTAAGCACTATTGAGTTCCTAGTACAATGTTCTTTCTTACAAACAGGCCTGAAGCTAGGCCTGGAGGAGTGAATCCTATCTGGGGTGTAAAGCAAGTTCAAGACCTCCTGGAAAACTCAGTGAGGCCCCGTGTCAAAGTAAAAATTAAAAAGAAGGCTGTGCACAAACTCAGTGGTAGAGCAGTTGCTTACCATACACAAGCTCTAGATTTAGTGCCTCATAGTACATGAAAAAATTAAAAAGTGATTGATTCTAAAAGCAGGTTCTCTCATTTATAACTGTATGCTTATATAGTAAAATCCTTTAATCTTTTGTCTTGTTTTGTTTTTGAGATGAGGTCTCATGTAGCNCAAGCTACCCTCAAATTCCTAATCCTTCTGTCTAAGTTTTCTAAGTGTCAAGAATAAAATTTGTGTCACCATACCTGGCAGAAAATTCCTTTGTTACAGAACATTCTTTGTAATCAGATCTCTTCCTGAGATACTAACACAGGCACTAAGTCCACTACTCATCTCCTGTTAAAGGTTCACTTACTAAGAAGATACTGAANTAAGTTTTGAATTACATGATTAGGATAGCTAATAACTCCACAGAATCATTTCTTCAGTATTTACTAAAGAGAGTGTCAGATTCCCTGGACCTGGAGTTACATACAAGTGTTTAGGAGCTGCCATGAGGATACTGGGAACCAATCCCAAGTCCTCTTCAAGAGTATCAAGTGCTCTTAAGTACTGATCCACTTCACAGCCTCAGTCATCCTTAACTTAATGAATGAGGTAACACTGAGAACTGCTTCCCCAGCTAATAAAAGGCAGAGTAAGATGTATTGTCAGTTTCCCATTTCTCTGCAGTGTAGAAAAGGGCATACAATGCCTTACTGATGGCAACTTAGTAAAAGCCTTTTAATAAAATCATTTGACAATGTCCCTTAAAATAAAATACACACACACACACACACACACACACACACACACACACATAAAACCTAAAACAAAACAAACAAACAAACAAAAAAACAACCCAACCCAACCCAACCCAAACAAAACAAAACAAAACAAACAGGGCTGGGCTCAGTTGATAAAATGCCTGCCATACAAGCATGAGGACCTGAGTTTGAGTCCTTAAGTTGGGTGTGGTAGCACATGCTTGAAACTGTCTCTTATACACATCTAGATGTGTATAAGAGACAGCTCCTGGTCCTTGCTAGCAGCTATTCTAGCCTACTGGGCTAATGACTAATGAGACAACCTGTCTCAGAAATCAAGTGGCTGGAGAGATGGCTCAGTAGTTAAGAACACTGGCTGCTCTTTCAGCAGTCCCAGATTAGATTTTTAGCATCCACATAGCAATTTACAACCATCCATAACTCCAGTTCCAGGGCATCATCCAATACCTTCTTCTGACCTCTGTGGTCACTACATGAACATGTTGCATAGACATAGACACTAGTAAAACATCTATACACTTAAAAAATAAATTAAGTATGTGTGATGGCACATGCCTTTAATCCTAGTACGAGAGGGGCAGAGGCAGGCAATGACTTCAAGGCCAGCCTGGTCTACCTAGTGAGTTCCAGGACAGTCAAAGCTTCATAGTGAACCCTGTCTCAAAAAAGAAAAAAAAAAAACTCCCAAGGTGGATGCTGCCTGAAGAATGACAGCTGAGGTTGTCCTCTGGCCTCCACACATGTGTTCACCTGTATACACACAAACATATATATTCATACACACATTATAGAATTTGAATTTATCTCTAAATTTTTGAAAGAAACAACAAAGTCAGGTATGGTAGTACATGCCCATCTTATTCACTGTTTTATTGGTGTGAACAGACACCATGACCAAGGCAACTCATAAAGGAAAACATTTAATTGGGGGCTTGCTTACAGTTTCAGAGGCTGAGTCCATTATCATCATGGTGGGGAGCATGGTAGGCATGTAGTAAGGTGATGGAGAAGTAGCTGAGAGCTACATCCTGATCTGAAATCAGAGAGAGAGAGTGTGTGTGAGTGAGTGTCAGTCAGTCAGACAGACAGACAGACTGACTGACTCTGGGCCTAGCATGAGCCTTTGAAACCTGAAAGCACATCCAGATCGTGGGACACTCCTAGAAGCAACAGTAACCTGTGTGGCAGAGCTCACTTGTACTAAAGGCTTTGTATCTGGCTAAACAGACTTCACACCTCAAACCCAGCAAGCTAAAGACTGGATGGGAGCCATGAATACTCATTTCTATAAAGAACAGAGGATTCCTACTCATGGACAGGTTATTTGTTTTACAGGATCCTGTGATCTATACCAAGGATTGCCTTATCTGACCTTTTTGTCTGTTCTTTGAGAATATTATTGTTGTTGTTATTATTTTAAGTTCTGGAAATAATATATAATTGAATATAGGGTAAGGAAAGTCTACAAAGCAGTTTTGAAGATTTAAAATTTTTTTCTGTGTATGTACATATGCCTGAGTGAACATAATGTGTGTGGTGCCTGAAAAGGGTATTAGGAATGTAACTCCCTGGAGCTGGAGTTACAGGTGGTTGTGTGTAACACGAATCTTGAAAGGTTTTATAATAAAAAACTTAGAGCCAGATATTGGAGTGAAAGCTGAAAGATAGAGAAGCAGAACAGCCAGCCANTAGCTTACCTCTGCAAAATCCTCAGCCTTAAGAGAGCGAGTTCCTGTTTCCTCACAGCTTATATACCTTTCTGTGTCCTGCCATATTACTTCCTGGGATTAAAGGTGTGTGTCACCACTGCCTGGTTCTGTTTCTCTCATGTAGCCCAGTGTGGCCTTGAACTCACAGAGATCCAGATGGATCTCTGCCTCCCGAGTGAAAGGATTAAAGGTGTGTGCCACCATTGCCTGACCTCTATGTCTAATTTAGTGGCTGGCTCTGTCCTCTAATCTCCAGGTAAGCTTTATTGGGGTACACAACATATCATCACAGTTGTGGGCTACCCAATGTGGGTGCTGGGAACAAAACTCTGGTCCTCTGCAAGAGCAGCAAGTATTCTTAACTGTTTAGTCATCTCTCCAGCTCCAAAATGAAGTTGTTCNCCCCAATAAAGAATTATGTAAAAGATAAATCTAATCTGGTACCTAATTGCCCAGGGGTTCCTGAGTGTAGTTTCTTCAGGAGACTGGAAAAATGAAGGATGGTGGGCACAGGGAGAGCTAATTCTNAAGAAAGTCAACAAAGGTGAGAAGGCCCTTNCTGAAGGAAAAATCTATGATAGACTTGCCAAGAGCTTAAAAGCCCCCTTTCCCTCAGCTCACCTTGGGAATTAGGAACAGGCCCTTGTTAGCCACTGAATTGGTCCTTGGGAATATTTGATAAGATATTGATTGCATTTTAAAGCAAAATACTGTTCTCACATTTTGTAAGGGTTCAAGAGCCACATGCCCTGCTCTTTCTGCACTGTCAAATTCTCCCTACTTCAAACTTCATGCCATTAAAAGTCATAATATCTGGGTTGTTGATGGAATGAATCTTGGTCAAGGTATGGAGTCCTGTATAGTATAGGGAATGCATAATCAGTAATCAGGTGAAAGCCTTTCCAAAGACAAAGGTTTATGTATCACTTTGGTAAGAGTTTCAAACACACATCTCTATATAGATTTTATTTGTTTTAACAAAAGTTTTTGGGGTCTTTTTTAGAAATAGTAATACTTAGTGATTATTAAACAGAGCACTGATAAGTGGCTTGTGGGCATTTATTCATTTAATTCTTACAATACCATGTGATGTAGGTAGAAGTTTCTCTCCTGCCTGCCTGTTCCAAATACCCAGCAGCCGCTTCTTAAATAATTGACACCGAGGTTTAATATTACTTTTAAATGCCGGCTAGTAGCTCAGGCTTATTACTAACTAGATCTTACACTTAAATTAACCCATAATTCTTATCTATGTTTAGCCACGTGTCTTGGTACTGTTTCTCAATAGACATTCTTGTCTTGCTTCCTCTGCATCTTGCTGTAGACTCCTTGACTCCGCTCTCCTTCTTCCCAGCATTCTCAGTTTGGCTAGTGACAAATCTTTACAGTGAACAAGAGGATTATTCCACAACAATGTGACACAGAAATTACTATAATTCTCATCTTATGGGTAAGGAAACAAAGCAGCAGTTCAGATAACCTGCATATGGTGAGTTACTCTGAGCCTAAGCAGATGATGTCAGTATACCAGTTCACCAGTGTCAGTTTGCCTTGCCTTTTGAGACTAAACTGTGATGGCATCTTGGGTTTGGCCTGATCTGAATATTAGGAATTGTAAAATTCCTCCTAGAATCTCATGTACAATTCACCAATTGGGTCATCTGAAGGTCATTTCAGATTTTCTTCTCTACCATAAGATGAGGGATTAACCTTTCAGTTAGTTTGGGGACATATAACTATCTATCATTTGGAACACATTGATAAATTCCCTTTATTTGCTCTTCTATTTATGGTTACTAGTGCTCAGCAGTAGCTGGGGCTGTGTTTTACTTGGTTTTCATGTTATCAAGAGGACTGATGAATCTATTTGATTTAGACACACCGTCTACTTCTGGGGACATTTGCTTCAAGAAGAGATCTTGATGTATACTATTATATTCCTTATACAGGAAGATTTACATTTTTTATGTGGACATACATGCTTAATAGATAGGATATACCTAAGAATTAGCTCCTATGTATATATTAAAATAAAGATTGAGTATTTTCTGTTAAATTCACCCTTTCATACTCAAACTACTGTTTATGCGTGTGCGTGTGCGTGTGCGTGTGTGTGTGTGTGTGTGTGTACTGCTGACATTTATCTTTTCTTTTGGCCTCCTTAACCTGGCTATCATCAGATTCTTGGCACCCTTTTTTCTTCTATCTTCAGATTAATGTGTTTTATCTCTCAGAGGAATTGCATCCTTCAAGAGCTTTAAGCACCAACNGGCTCTCGTTTCCTTGGCAATCCCTGCCTCTCAGACTTCTACTGAATGGAAATATTATGAAGAAAAGTATTGACCACAGGAAGGAAGTGGAAGCAGATACAGGGAGACACAGGGCAGGGAATAAATTATGTGGAGAAGGTACTGGTTTGCATGAATTTATTTTTCTTTACTTGTTAGAGAACTGGTGGGTGTTGCTTGGAGATTCTCATTAGCCAGGCATCTATGGCAGTTCTACAACCAAAATGTTCCTAGACCTACCTCAACAATACAGAGGATGGGAAACCATATTCTAGATAACTGTGACAGCTTGAAATACAAGCCTGCACAAATGCTGGGAGTGAGAGATATAGCCTAGTCTTGCACTAATGTTCATGTTAGAAACTAACACTAAGCAAAGAGAACTGAGTGACAGCCTTAGCCACCACTGTTTTTTCTTTTTTCTTTTTTTCCCAACATCTTATTATCAATTATTTGGGAGTTTCACATAATGCACCCCAATCACATTCACTTCCCAGGTCCACCCTCCCTCCTCCCTTGTGATCTCTCCTAAAGAAAATAAGAGAAGAACAGGGATTAAAAACATCCCATCGGCCTAAGGTATGGAGCCCAACAACTTGGAGGGGTTGGTGAAATTGCCCTACTGATCAATCTGGTCAGCTGAGATCCATTTGGGANAGGTCTCAGATCTACAATCTGGGGAAACATGATCAGCTGAAGAGTTGGCCAGAGAGCAGAGAGCAACCTGAGAACACAAGAGAAGGAACCATCCAGCCACTGAACCAGATTACCGGAATTACAAACCCACCCTNCACCGACGGGGAACAGGTAAGACCTCATCTCTGGACTGCAGACCAGATCTCTAACCCCTAGGCTCCGCAGGCTCATTACATGCCCCTCCCCCCCAACTATTGGAGCCCTAGGGACCGGGGAGCTACCTCTCCCTGAACCTTTGCCAAGAAAACCACCCACAACGACCCCAGCAACCACCAGAGTCATAAGCCCACCCTGCACTGACTGGGAACAGCCATTGGAGCCCCAAGGTCAAGAAAGCGGCCTCTTTCCCTGCCCCCTCACCAAGAAAACCATCTCATGTGACAACGACAACCACTAGAGCTATAAGTCCACCCTACACTGATTGGGAACAGCTGCTCCCTGAGACAGAACCCACTATCACCTATTGGACTAAGCTGCTCCCAGACAAACAGAACCCATTAGCACAGATTTGACCAAGAACTCCTAGTGGACCAAGACTATCAATCAGAACAGGAGAGGCACCCTCAGACACAGACACCGCCTGCACCGAGCAGAGGAGGAGATGAGTAGACGACAGTGAAAAAAATACAGGCAACAACATAAAGACCTATATGACACCATCAGAACCTAATGGTTCTACACCTGCAAGACCTGAACACACCGACACAGAAGAAGCAGAAGAAATCAATCCTAAAAATGACTTTAAGAAGATGATAGAGGCCTGTGGTGATATTTTATTTGTCTTCCCTAATAAAA
>LZPO01087265.1:72531-84854 GCA_001675575.1 Neotoma lepida | reverse complement strand
TGGTTTTTTGAGACAGGGTTTCTCTGTGTAGCTTTGGTGCCTTTCCTGGAACTCACTAGGTAGCCCAGGCTGGCCTGGAACTCACAGAGATCTGTCTGCCTCTGCCTCCCAAGTGCTGGGATTAAAGGCGTGCGTCACCACCGCCTGGCCACAAAGACTGTTTTTAAGAAAAGATTTTATTTATTTTTATGTTATTGGTGTTTTTGTCTGCAAATATCTATGTGTGAGGGTGTTGGATCCTCTGGAACTGCTGGAGTAACAGACGGTTGTGAGCTGTCATGTGGGTGCTGGAAATTGAACTCGGTCCTCTGNAATAGCAGCCAGTGCTCTCAACTGCTGATCCATCTCTCTAACCCCTCTACAAAGACTTTCTGATCATTTGATTTCTGTTTCAATCTCAAACTAATAATTCCTTCTCATGTTATATAGGGATGTTAGAGAATTTCAGATCTTGTATTTTTCTTGTGCTGAATTATTTCGATATTACTCAAATTTTGATATCACTTTGCTGTTATATACTGTAAGCCCTTAAACTTTAAAGTTTAGGGATGAATCTGTTTGTTTTTTGAGAATGGTCACTTGCTGTGACCTCTCTGCCTCTACTGCTTGAGTGCTGGGATTACAAGCATACACCACCACAATAGGTTGTCTGAATTAAAAAAAAATGTTTATGGTGTTTGATTTCACTGGAAGAACACTTAGGAGTTTTTACAGCCTTGGAGAGATAGCAGCCAGTAATGAGATACATGACTCTGGCTGCCTATCTGCTATTAATTAGTAGTTTTTGTTGTTTTGTTTTACATTTATTTGTGTGTGGGTATGCACCAGAGGACAAATTGTTGGTGTGGGTTCTCTCCTTTCACCACGTTGTGTCCCAGGGATTGAACTCAGGTCCTCAGGCTTGGTGGCAAGCCACCTCACTGGTCCATCTACTAATTTTGGACAGAGTTCACTCTATAGCCCAGGCTGGCCTTGAATCTATGTGATCCTCCTGCCCTGTCTCAGTTTCTGGAGTTGTAGAATTTGCTGGTTTGAGCTACCATGTCCAGTTTAGGCTTCTAAAAGTTCACAATTTCACCACACACACACACACACACACACACACACACACACACACACACACACACAGTGCTTTAATTCCCACACTCATTATCTTGACTAGTCATTATGTATTTTACTGTGTTTTCAAGGTTTTGTTTTACACCATTCTCTCACTCTACATACTCTTATTTTGGAGACTCCAGCCACTTCTGGGTTACTGTATAATTCCTGAATCTGATCTAAATTCTGTCTTCTACTTCCTAAGAATTTTTGCCCACATTTCCAAAACGTATGATAACTAACTCCCTGTAGTCAAACAGCAAGGACCTTCAACTCAATATGCTAATCTTGAACTTATTTTTAGAGTCTTAAACCTTTTCCAGACTCACTGCACCTGGTTCATGCTTTCATCATCTCTCACCTGGATTTCTCCTCACTAGGGAGGAGAGGAAGCAAAGTTCCAACTTGGGGTCTTTCTAACAGATTACNGCCCATTTATTTTTAAAAATCATTCCACGACGGCAGTGGTGGCNCCNGCCTTTAATCCCAGCACCTGCGGGGGGCAGAGACAGCTGGATCTCTATGAGTTCGAGGCCAGCCTGGTCTACAGAGTGAGTTTCAGGACAAGCTCCAAAGCTACACAGAGAAACNCTGTCTCGAAAAAAACAAAACAAAACAAAAACAAAAAAATTCCACGTCCTCAAGTAAGCATCATCCACATACTTTAACTCTGACGTTTGTCTCAAATACACTCAACTAACAAATGTTTGAAAATCCTCCCCTCCTGGTGTAATGAACAGACTTTAAATTCCAAAGCCAGTCCTTAAATTCCCCCAAGATCACCTTTCAGATCCTCCAAAACTAAATTTACCTCTCTTTTCCTGTGTAACCTGGCCTTCTTCCCTGCACTACTGCCTTGCCAGTCAGGGCAAGTACAAGCACAGGTTAGGGAACCAAGGAGATGATCCGCAAATGTTTACTGAATGAGTGTCCAGCGCAGCTCAGTGATGTCACATCCGGCGTGCCTTGGTGTCTTCCCACATCGCNCTGCGAGATGTTCACTAACCGGAGGGTTTAAGCCAGAGTCTGTAGCTGTCGTCGACCTCCTTCTTTGCAGGCCAAAGCCCCAGGGCACCAGGTTAGAGTCCCGAGTCCGGGTCTCCAGCTGTAGGGCCCGGCCCAGGGTGGAACCCTGTGCTAGGGAAGTCCGGGCACTGCCCGGACAAAGGCGAGATTGTAGGAGGGCCCGCTAACTCACNGCGGCGTTTTTCCGGAGCTCTCGCGAGAGGAGTCGGAGGAAGATGGCTGCGCCGGGTCTTTCTGTTTGAGGAGGCGGCCTCGGCGGCGCCCGGCGTCGTGTGGTCGTGGGCTCCTGAGCCGCGGCTTACCTCGTCCAAGACGAGGGCCGCTGCCTCCGGGAGATGCGCGTGTCGCGGGCCCGCGGTCGCCCCGGGAGTTCATGCTGCGTGCGAGGGTCGCGGCCGCCTCTCTAATCGCCCGGCGCCGCTGCCGCCCCGGCTCGGCCCGCGGTGAGCTTCCCGGAGCCCGCCCTGCGCGCCGCGGCGGCGATGACCGGGGAGAAGATCCGCTCCCTGCGGAGGGACCACAAGCCCAGCAAAGAGGACGGGGACGTGCTGGAGCCCTGCGAGGAGGAGGCGACGGCCGCTCTCGGCGGCGCCTTCACCGGGGGCAGAAGCGGCGCAGGCGGCAGCGGCAAGGGCGGTAAGGCCTGCCATAAGATCTTCAGCCACCACCACCGGCTGCAGCTGAAGGCGCCNGCTGCGCCCGGCCCCGGCGCCCCGGCCCCGCTGCAGCACAACGCGGTGACCGCTACCTGCCCGGCCCCGGCCTGCCTGGGCAGCAACCCCGCGGCTGTAGTCGCAGACGGTGGCAGCTGTCCCTCNCTCTACCCGGTGCACGAGTGCGTCTTCAAGGGGGACGTGAGGAGACTGTCCTCGCTCATCCGCACGCACAATATCGGACAGAAAGATAATCACGGTGAGCTCTGCCAAGCTTTGCCCGTTTTCGGTTCCCTGGGGGTGACCGTCGGTCTCGGGATTCTGGGCTCCGGCCCGCTTACCGCGCGCACCTCTGTCGGAAAACCCTGGAGTCTTTCAGCTTCAGCGTGCTGGAGTCAGGAGTTTGGGTCTTGTGGGTGCAGAAGGGATGTTACCTTCTTGTCCACCTGAGCATCTTGGGATAAGTTGCCTTGTTTCTGCGGCAGGCCTTTCGTATGCCAAAAGTCAGGCTATCTCACATCCAGGCACGTCTTCTTGGTTTTGGGAACCAAAACCCTCCCTTCATTTCCCTCCCTTCCTTCTTGGAGCTTTAACTTTGAACATGTATATTGTCAGTCTTCATCACCCAGTGTAGCTAGGTGTGAATTGTATTTGTCACCGTGCTTTTGTGTGTGTGTGTGTGTGTGTGTGTGTGTGTGTGTGTGTGTGTGTGTCTGCTTTCAGGAAACTTAAAACACCGGTTTTTGAAAGCCACACAGAAATGTGTCGGCGTTCAATTTCCCAAAGCAATTGAAGAGACTTCTCAGTAGCTGTTTCTTTTTATTGTCTTCTTCACACTAGGAACAATGTTTCATCTTGACTGAGACTAAAGTCAGTACTATAATTTTCATAATAAAGTCTTGTCTTAGCAATATGTTTGAGGAAGCATAGTATATTTGGTACTGAACGGTATATTTTGGCTACATCTTGTCAGCTTATCTTTTCCCCCTTTAAACAACAAGGAGTTTTAAGATTTATGTGCATCTTTTTTTTTTTTTTAGTACCTAAGACCTTGTGTAATCATTGTTCAAACTAATGTGAATGATGATACTGTTTTTCAACATTTTATCAACAGGCTATTTTAAACTTAAAATAGTTAGCAAATATTTTTGGCAGCTATTTTTAACCTAACATGGCAGTTAAGGTAAACTGCTCAAAATGGCACTACACATTAGTGCAATACCACCTGTGAAATAAATAAGCTNCCTGAATTTCATTGGTTTGTAGGCTTCTTATCTAAAATTAGAACAAAAATAGAAAATACATAAATACATTTTCTCTTGACGTTTTGTAACTGCACTTGTTTTCTGAATTTACAGTACTATAGTCATAATGCCACTACCTATTGTTTATATTTATCATAAATGAAATACCAAGAAAGTATCCTGAAACTGTCTCCAGGTTTTCATTTCTACTTTTATTTAGTTCTNTTGTTGTAATAAGCACATTTGACTGCTGCTGAGAATTATATCCTGACTTAAATAGTTGAGTTGTAGTCCTAGTTTATTGGTTGTTAGGAAGTTATTTAGACATGGTCCAGTAGTAGCTGTGATTTATCTTTGCCTTTAAAATTTAGTTACATTACCTTAAAGTTGCTTTGAAAGTGGCCAAAACATTCCCTTTGAGAGCTAATGCCCTTTAAGAGAAGAGATGAGTGGATGTTACAGGAACTACTGAAGTTTCTGAATTGCTGATTGTCGGGCTTCTAGTTCTGTATTTAGCATTTGTTAGAGCTGAATTCTGTTCAGAGTATTTAGAATCCTATATACTCTTAGACTCCTGTCCTTTACCTACCAACATTCACTTTCCTGTCCTTTACCTACCAACATTCACTTTTTAAATGAAATGTTTGTATTTTGTTTAGCTGCCTTTATATTACTTCGGATGACTGCAACCAGTGGCTCCTGCCAGTGAAAAGTGTGCCTGTGCCTCCTCCTGCACATTCTCATCAAGGAAGAAGGCCTCTGCTGTGCTCCCCTGTGCTTTTATATGTCCCTCTTAAACTCTTATAAACAAGTCAGTCAATTCTGTGTGCNTGTATGTGGAGATCTGAGGACAGCTTGTAAGAGTCATGTCTCTCCTTTATTGTGTAGGTCCCAGGACTGAACTCAGATTGTCAGGCTTAGACATGACACAGAGCCATCTAGCCTGCCTGTTCCACTCCTGCAGTGCTACTCTTACTCTAGGTGCTTTGTGCCTGTCTTTGCTTCCACAACTCTGGGAAGCATGTGCCACCACACTCAACTTTCTTAAGGACTCAAACTCAGGCCCTTATGCTTGTGTGGCAGTCATTTTACCAACTCAGTCTAGCCCTGTGTTTTTACTTTTAATGGACATTGTTAAATGATTTTCTTAAAAGGCTCTTACTTGGTTTCCATCAGGAAACAGTCCAGAGAGGCACAAAACTTTGCTAAGGTTGCATATGCAATATGCTAGAAATAGAAATAATGGCTGGGCAGTGGTGGCCCACAACTTTAATCCCAGCCCTCCAGGAGGATCTCTGAGTTTGAGGCCAGCCTGGTCTACAGAGCAAGTTCCAGGACAGCCAGGGCTACACAGAGAAACCCTGTCTCAACAGGAGGGAGGGAGGGAGAGAGAAATATTGGCTAGAATCCCTAAGTTCATGTCAACCTCTGTGAATTTCTTTTGGAGACCCACTGTATTGCAGGAAAGTCAGTTCTAATGCCTGTTTTGTTTTGCAGTAGAGTCCTTTAATCTATATTTCTCACTTAGTATTTACAATAGAAGTTTGTAGCCCCAGTTTATTTTTTCAGTTATTAGGAGCCTTGTATTCTTTATATAGGAGCCTTGTGGAAAGATTCTATCACTAGATAGCTCTGTTTCTGTAGAACTTTTTGCACGTTTTTAAATTAGTGGAATGGCACAAATAAATGCACTGGGTCATTCATCTACATTATAGTCCTTTAGAATCTTTGCAGGAGCTGTGGTATGCCCCTTATTTTCCAGTCAGTGCTATCTTCTGCAGCCATTTGTCATATGATATGTTCGCTGAAATGTTTAAGATGGTTCCTAAAACATAGTAAATACCCAATGTTTTAAATAAGTAAATTAAAACTGTAGAAACTTTCTGTTCATGGAACCCTAGTCTGTTCATCTTCCCTGTGAGGACAATGCAGTTGCTGTGTAGGCAGGGATGGCGTTACACAGAAGTTCCACAGCAGCACAGCCTCACAATACAAGACCAAAACAGGGCTGCAGAAGTGGCACTAGGGTTCAGATCATTTGCTGGTCTTCCAGAGGACCCAGTCCAGTTCCCAGCACCCATGTCTGGCCATTCACAGCCACTTGCAACTTCTATTGCCAGGGGAGCCATCTAGCCCTCAGGAACCTGAACACATACATATGGTATACATAGACATATACATACTCATAAATAAAAATTAAAAATCAATTAATATTTTCAAAAAGACCTAAAGGTTAAGAAAAAGATTTATATTTATTTATTTACTGGAGATAAGGTCACACTATGTAGCCTTGGCTGTTCTGGAACTCAGAATGTTGACCAGGCTGGCCTCAAACTCCTAGAGACCCACCTGCCTCTGCCTATCAGGTGCTGGGATTAAAGTTGTGCACCATTACACCTGGCCTATTTTTATTACTTTGTGTAGGGGTGTGTGTGTGTGTGTTGTCTGTCTCCATGTAGGTATGTGCATGTGCATGTGACTTTAGAGGCCAGAGGTATCATTTCCCCTGGAGCTTGAACTACAGTTGGTTGTGAGCAGCCTGGTATAGGTGCTGGAACACAAACTTGGGTTCTGTGGAAGAGCAGCAAGTGCTCTTAACCACTGAAACATCTCTCTAGCCCCAGATAAAAACTTTTTAATGCTGACTTTTCTCAAGTGATCTGCTGTTTTTCTCCTTTATCCCTTCTTGCATTTATATTTCTGTCTACCTATCTGTTACCTGCTCATCCAATTTTTGAGACAGGTTTCATTGTGTAGTCTGAGCTCTATCCTAAAGCTTGAGATTTTCCTGCTTCAGATTCTCACACCCAGCTTGCAATTACTTTTCAAACACAATGCTCTACAGTTAGGGTATTTTATTTTGTTTTTGTTACTTTCCCTTGTTTTATGTGGAGAGCTTGTTGATGTCTAGTTTGTCACTGCTTAAGTTTATTGTTTATTAGCTCCATCAGTTTGGACTGATCTTTGATAAATTTTTTTGTTGTACATTGCTTTTTCCTTGAAAAAATATTGGTCAAATACATCTGCTAATTAAATTTAGAAGAACTGTATTCTGGGCTTAAACATTACTTTAAAAGTTAAATATAAAATACATCTTGTGTTCAAGTATACCAAGCGATTGTGCCTTGGGGATTATTTAATAACAGTTTTTGGGGAATAGGAGAGAAATAATATATCAAAAGTACATGTCTTAGTTAGGGTTTCTATTGCTATGAAGAGGCACCATGACCATGGCAACTCTTTTGTTTTTCGAGACAGGATTTCACTGTGTAGCTTTGGCGCCTTTCCTGGAACTCACTCGGTAGCCCAGGCTGGCCTCGAACTCACAGTGATCCGCCTGCCTCTGCCTCCCGAATGCTGGGATTAAAGGCATCCGCCGCCACCACCACCACCCGGCCGGCAACTCTTATAAAAGAAAACATTTAATTGAGGTGGCTCCCTTACAGTTCAGTGGTTTAGTCCATTATCGTCATGGTGGGAAGCAAGGCAACATGCAGTCAGACATGGTGCTGGAGCTGAGAGTACTTACATCTTAATCCAAAGGCAATAGGAAGTGAACTGTCTCACGGTGCGTGGCTTGAGCATATATGAGACCTCAAAGCCCGCCTCCACAGTGACATACTTCCTCCAACAAGACAACATCTCCTAATAGAGGATCTATCTTTGGGGGCCATTTTTTTTTTCAAACCACCACAGTACACAAAATTACTATACCTTTATCTTTATTATATCTTCAAATAAATTATTTTTTCCTTTAATATAAAATTAAAGATTAAGGCACCAGAGAGATGCCTCAATGGTTAAGAGCATTTGCTGCTCTTAAGAAGGTCTGGAGTTTAGTTCCCAGTATTCATGTTGGGCAGCTCATAGCTGCCTGCAACTCTGGCTCTAGGGGATCTGACACCATGTTTGGCTGCGGTGGGCACACATACCTGCATGCATAGACACACACACACACATGTAAATGTAAATTTTTTAAAAAATGAATAGTCTAGCCTTTTACATTAAGTGTCAAGATTTTTCTGAGTCACTTTTGCCCCGAGTAGTTTGGACAGTTTGTGTTTATAATGGGCATTAGTGATTTTACTATTCAGTACTTCAGAGTTGAAAATAGTAGAAATAGATTGAAAACTTGGTTTGGATCACACTTTCTGCTTGTTGAACATATAGTTTTGTTTTCTCCCTAAGTTAAATATCCTTAAATTAATCAGATCTTCCTGACTGTTAGTCACTTTGAGGTGACTGGTAGTGGTGAGAGTGCCTGATGTGTGAAGTGCTCAAAGCTATGAGAAGTTGCTGGTGTATTTGGAGATTTAGTGACTCTGCCTTTGATTCTGTTGGCTGGTGTGTGACAGGCTGTCTTCTGTGGGTTGTAATAGCTTCCTTGTTCTTGAGGTTTAGGTAGATTTTTGAGGATTTAATTTGATGGTCTATTAATACTGCCTATCAGTACAGTACAGTAGAGGGCAAGATTATGGGACTCCTGGATCTGCTAGAGTTTTGGCTGCACATATCTGCAGCAGTTACTGCAGGCTCTACAGGATTGTACTGGATTCTAGGAAAACTTCCGTACCGTGTCCTTATATGTGCTTCTTTTGGTTGGTTTTCAAAGACAGTTCAGAGGAGATATGCCTTGTTCTAGAGTGAAAGTATTTTTGAGAGTAAAAACAGATTTGAGATTGCTCTCTGGGTTCTTAATGACTTCTGTTTTGTTTTTTGTTTTTTTTTAATTGGTTGATTTATTCATTCAACAGATAAACATGGAGCCTCTAATATGTGTTTTTGATGCTGGGGATGCAGAGGTGAACAGACTAGCACAATTCCTGTTCTTGTGGGGTTGCATGCTAGTTGGAGAGCCAGACAGTAGACAAACCAGTGAATGTGTGGTGTGACTGTTAATGAGTCATACTGAGTGTGTGTGGGGGGAGGAGGGTACTAATGAGAGAGTTAAACAGAACAGAGTCTAGAACAGAGTTTCAAGCAAAAAAACAGTAAATGCAAAGTTACTGCCATCAGGGACTCAGAGGGGGAACACTGTGTGTGATGAAGTGGTCAGGAAATGGAAATGTGGCTGGAATTTGGAGACTTGAGAGGCAGCCAAGCTTCCTGAGACCCTGTGAAGGCTTCTGCATGTAGCAACAGGGAATGCAATCAGGTGGTTTTCAGCATAGGTCTGACTGTAGTTGCAAGGCTCACCCTGCTGTTCCATGGAACAGCTGTTACAATAAATAGCTGTTACTGAAAGTGAGGGTGGAGTGGATATAGGGTGTTGTATGTTTACTACAGTAGTAGTATTTTTTAAAGAGAATTTCTGCCTGCTTGTCTGGATCAGGCTTGGATATATGTCTGTAGAACTTGGAGCTGTGATGAGTCTGGTATTGTAATTTTTTTGCTTTGCTCTATAATTAGGGTGTACAGATCAAAACTGTCTCATGATAACACAAGTGACTGCTTGCCTTCTGTGTGCTGACCTGTTCACTGAGCACAAAAGCCCTGTTGAATGCTTGCCTTTTGGGAGCTCCTGCTGCCATTCAAGCACTATGTACAATGCCCTTCTGCATGCTGAAGGGAAATGAGAGAAAAATATTTCTGAAACTGACTATGAGCTAAACTACATACTCTTTCCCCACAGACCAACACTTTCTTGGGGGGAAAAAAACCAGGTTATAAACAATTTAGACATTTGGCAGACTTTTCTCTGGTAAATGAATGGAGTAAGCTTGATCCCGTTTGCTGCTAATTAAAAGAAGGCAGTGGTGGCCCACGACTTTAATCCCAGCACTCTAAAGGCAGAGGCAGACAGATCTCTGTGAGTTTGAGGCCAGCCTGGTCTGCGGAGTGAGTTCCAGGACAGCCAAGGCTACACAAAGAAAAACTCTTGAAAAACTAAACAAAACAAAACAAACAAACAAAAAGAATAAGGCTTATAAATAATAAATAAAAGTTAGAATTTTGCAAACTTAACTCAGCCATTTTAAGCTTCCCAGGTTCCTAGTTCTTGTAGCCACTGCTCTGGTCACATCCAACATGCTGTTTTGGTATTGTCTATTGGAATGTGTCAGTATCTGGATGGCCATGAAACTTTTCCAGATATTGTTTTTCGTGATGACATGTATTCTGTAATCATGTCTCAGGTTGGGAGTGAATGTAAAGGTAGAGTACTGGACTCTAGTGTGTTTGAAGCCCCAAATTTGGTCCTTTGCAACACACACACACACACACACACACACACACACACACACACACACACACACCCACCCATAAAAAGTACCCATAGTGTGCTAGAGAAATGGCTGAGCAGTTAAGAGCACTGGCTGCTCTTCCAGAGGTCCTGAGTTCAATTCCCAGCAACCTCGTGGTGGCTCACAACCATCTGTAATGGAATCCCTTGCTTTCTTCAAGTATGCAGGCATACATGCAAATAGAACACTCACATATATAACATACATAAATAAATCTTTTAAAAAGTGTCCTTTGGCCTGGTGGTGGTGGCACATGCCTTTAATCTCAGCACCCAGAAGGCAGAGGCAGGCAGATCTCTGTGAGTTCAAGTCCAGCCTGATCTACAGATTGAGTTCCAGGACAGGCTCCAAAGCCCTGTCTTGAAACAACAACAACAACAACAACAAAAAGTGTCCTTTGAGGGGCTGNAGAGGTGGCTCAGAGGTTAAGAGCACTGACTGTTCTTCCAGAGGTCCTGAGTTCAATTTCCAGCAACCACATGGTGGCTCACAACCATCTGTAATGAGATCTGGCGTCCTCTTCTGTATACATAATAAATAAATCTTTTTTTTAAAAAAAGTGTCCTTTGAAAGAAAAAAGCAATTCTACCCACAGTACAAGAGAAATCAATGTGTTTCAGTGTAACAGATCCTGATAGAATTTGGATTTCCCATTGTAAATGCTTTTAACAAATCGTTACTTAATGAGTTTTTAGTACAGTGTCAAAGAGTTCCCTCAGCTAGCTAAAAAGCCTCTGAAAACTCTTTCCCTTTACAACAGTGAGACTTTGTAAAACTATTTTCTTCTTTTACTTCAAAACAACTTTTATTTTNGGTGATGGTAATCCATTCTTTGCTCAGGGTAGGTAAAAATGTTTTATCCCTAATTAAATGCAGAAACAGATCTTAAAATATGTTCCATTCTATTATGGCATACACTAAAGAAATTTATATTTTTTTTTATAATTTAATTTTTTATTAAAACATTTGATGTACAATTGCAGGAGAGAAAATATGCAGATAGTTTGAACATAAACACAAATTTTTATCCTAATAGTGAAATGTTTCACTAAAGCTTACAGAAATTTATATTTTTAATTAAAACATTTTAAGTAAGCTGTTCTTGTCATTAGTTTGGACAATACACTTAGTTTTCTGAAGTCCTAATCTTATTTAGAAGCAGTTTTTCCCCCATTGGCACAGTATTTCCACATAATTATGGAGTAAATGACTATAATTTAATACATACATATATTGTTCGACGACCAGATTATCATAATTAGCATTTCTGTCTCCTTAGACGTTTTCATTTTCTATGTCTTGAGAACCCTCAGACTTTGACCCCCAATTACTCTGAATCATAGCTGTAGGCTGTCACTTCCTTATTGTGCCAGACAACACCTCAGTTATATTTGGTATCATTGTCCACTCTCACTGTTTCTCTCTGTTCTCCCCTTCCTAGCCTCTAGTGGCTGCATTNGTCACTCNGTATGTACCTGGATTAGCTCCTGTAGCATCTGTAGATGAGTGACAGCACCAGGGTTTGTCTTTCTGTGCTGTGTAACTTGCTTTTCTATTTTCCCCAAGTGTAAGAACAGTGGTATTTGTCTTGGTGTTCCCAGGTTATCTCCCTTCCCTTAACATGACATCTTCTCCTTCTATCCATGTTGCCAGAAAAGAGAGTAACACTTTTCTGGTTGAGTAGTATTCCACTGCCCATTTTAAAAGTCCATTTGTTTCGGTGGACACTTGACTCTATATCTTCACGGTTTCTTGCAGTAAACACAAGCATGCAGGCATCTCTTTGACAGAATCATAATGCGAGACCCTTTAATACAGCTCCTAGTGTTGAGGTGACCCCCCCAACCGTAAAATTATTTTTGTTGCTACTTCATAACAGTAAATTTTGCTCTTGTTATGAACTGTAATGTAGATAACTGTGTTTTCTGATGGATTTAGGTAACCCCTGTGAAAAGGGTTGTTTGATTCTCAAAGAGGTTGAGACCCACAGGTTGAGAACCACTCCTTTAATATCTACCCCAGAATTACATTGTTTGATCATATGGTGTTTTAGGTTT